>ML784183.1:742808-758575 GCA_009831015.1 Picea engelmannii
CGACAGGTTCGCGATATTTGGAATTTTCACCAAATTTAACTGCTGCCAAAAATGTCACTATATTTAGCGGGAGCGTGTGCCAAAATGGTCATAACTGTTTGCCAAAATGGGGAGGCCCATAGGCTTCGACCCCGGGACCTCCGCCAACGAACGACCTAAATTTAGCCAAACTACCAACGCTCCAAGCACGTCATTGATGACATAACTGCCCGAAAATATTATTTAAAGGGGGCAGCCTGTGACGACATAGCAGAACACACCAGTGCATGGAGCACTGAGTGAGTCCGTACTACCTAGTACAGCCTATACGGAATTCGTACGGACTATACATATTTTGACACGCAAACTGAGGCAAGGTTGTCTCTTGGGTCTAGAAAGTGCCCGATTCAGATTGACGCGTGGAGACAGTCATTTTTAGGTAAAATGACATCACGAACACAATGGTGGTGTTAGTTTTATGATATGATAAAAAATTCAACAAATTAATTCTAGAATGAGTCATTTATTGCAGAGGTAGTGGCATGGTAACCGAGACAAAGGTGTCTCTTGGGCCTAAAAGTGTCCGACTCAGATGGAGACGATTTGACAATCATTTTTGGGTAACTCGACGACACAAATTCAATGACAAGGTATGTTTTTGCAGCAGAGCTTCATATCAGCAAGCTAAGTGCTGGAGAAGCCAATGTAAGCATGCTTTTGATTATGTTGTTTTGTCATTAAATGTTGCAGCATAACATGCATGTTATAGGTTTGAAGGAGCATAGAGAGGCTGCAGCAAGGTAGCAAGATTAACGTATTCCTTCTATCTATTCTTTTCTTATCTTATTTCACATCAAACCAATTAGTTACATGTGACAGAGAAATTGTGGCACTTGCATGATAAGTGGCCAATGAAGCAGTTCTGATTCTCGTGGTTTTGGGATATTTTTTATGGGATGCATATTTATATTTTGGATCTGATCAACAGATCTAAGGCTTTTGATGGCTCCTTGTTGATTGGGGTCATATTTTATTCTTCATCTTTTTATGTATTGAGTATGTGGGAATGATGTCCATGTCAGCATCATGGATGCCTCATGAGTAGAAGTTGTGAAGCTGATACATTCCTGATCACATTCCGATCTCTTGTTGTCGTCACCAAAGATGGAATTTGCCTTACAACTTGTAAAGGAGAGATATCATTACATCAAGAAGAATAAAGTGGTCAATATTTGGAGCATGACCCGGAGAGGTAGCCCACTGCAAGGGTGAACTCCGTTATCAAGTGAAGTGTCTTATCCATTATGTGTATTATGTTCTTGTGTTGTTTTTCTATGAATTTCCGCACATAGGATGTTAAAATAAAGCATGGCATATTGCACATAAGGAAGACTAAAGAGGTTTTCATTCACTTCCAATTCAAGCACATAGACTTCAACTTTACCTTTAATTCCAAATCGCTCAAGTAAAACGATCTATTACTGACCCTTTTGAAGGAGTGACATAATTAACCAATTATTGGAAACTTATCGCTCTCGAGTTCAGATCACTTGGAATGGAAAGGAACGTGCATGAAGGGAGACAATGTCATTTAAATCTTGTTGGATTGGTTGCCAACATGTTTCCTTTTTTATATCAGTTTGTTAAATAGTTGTTAGCACAGGTGTTAGATTGTTAACTGTTTTTGGAGAATCCTATGGGAGGAAGGCCAGCTCACACCTCTAACTGTTGCCTTTCCTTTTTGTTATAAATACATATTACAAATGATTAATGGGGTTCGAATGGTTGAGTTGAGGCTCCTGTTATTGTAATATTTTTGACTAAAAAGAATGGTTCTCTGGTTATGTACTCGATTTTTTTTTATTAATGGAAGTCAGTTTCTCTTATATCATCTTGTTGCCTCTTATGCTAAAGTTTTCATGATTGGAAGATCCACATGAGATTTTTATAGTTGTGTTATAATGAATTTTAGATTATAATACTGTTGTGATGTTCTTCAGTGTTCTTTAAACTTTGAATTCAAGAAGATCTTGTGTTTTGAGTTTTTCCTCCTTAGGCTGCTTGAAGACTTGATGTTAATTGCATACCTTTACATTTCCCTCACTAAGTCTTCCTTCTATTCACTTTTACTCTCATTCACTGACTGAAGTTGATCAAGACCTCAATTGCTTTTGCATGCTAGCCCAGATTTCTGAGTTAAAACATTAATATTTTGAGCCTTGTCCATTTGACCTTTAAACACTCATTCACATTCACACATTACTTTGATGGGTACTAGGATTATCCTCTTTGCAATCTGAGGGTGATTCTTAGTGCTAACATTCTTGGCATCTTTGTCAGGGAACGGATTGAAGACATTTCCCTGGGATTGAAGAACAAAGATTATTGATTCTGAAGGTGCATTAGAATTCAATACATTGAAGATTGCAGCTTGCACTTGGCGACTCCATTGTTTCAGTTATGGCTCATAAAAGGAGACATACGAGGTCAAATCCACAAATACCTTTGGCTACACCTAAAGCCGACCCAGAGAACATAATCAAGAAGGGAAAATATTCTCAAGAGAGTTTTTATACTACTGTACCAGGTACTTCTAGTCACTCATACGATTCTACTTTTAAAACTCCAGTAGCCATATCTAACCCTCCTATTTTACCTCCTACTGAAGTTTCTATAAGTTTAGATTTTGAAAATTTCCCTGTTGAATATTCATCTTTTAGCCCTCAAGTTAAAGCTGAGAGTTTTGTAGACCTTGTTTCCCCTGACATTGTAAAGTGGTTCAGACTTGAGAGTCTTGAAGATTTCCCTACTTTGGGTTTCCCTGCTCCTCCTCCTATCAAAGTTTCTGAGACTAAAAAAGAGGAAACTTCTTCTCCCTTGGACCCTATTTCATTTTCCCCAAAGGCTCAAAATCCTCCTCTGAAATATAAGACCTATCCATCCTCATCCAAGCCTCCTCTTTCCCTCAAAACCCAACTATAGTTGTAGCTATCAAATCTCCTTCTCCTCCTCGTTCTCCTGTAACAGTTCAAAATCCAATGGCAGGTTCTAATGCTCCTAGAAATAGGATGGATGCCATAGTGGCTTCGTATGCCCCTCTTGTCTTACCTCAGCCTATGAATGCTCTCCCTACTGGAGACTACCTTAAATACATGCCAAAATTCACAGGGGAAGAAGACATAATTGTTGAAGAACGCCTTGCTAACTTTTATATTTATGGAGATAATCTAAACATTGAGAATGAGGATGTGTGGATGAGAGTCTTTTTCCAGAGCTGTGATGGTGAGGCTAGGAAATTGTTTAGGGGTTCGACCCCTAGATCTATTTCTGGGATCGAATCTTTAGATGATGGTTTCAATAAAATGTACAACAAGATCCCTGCTGAAATAAAGCCTACATAAACCTCTACCAAGATCACCTATGCCAGTGCTTTTGACCCTGAGTTTTTCCTTCTACTGAGAGAAAGGATATCTACTTCCTTAGCACATATGTAAGATGCAGCCTTAGAAGTCATATCTAACATAGTAGTAGCTAGAAAACTTAGGGGAAAATATGATAGGGACAAGAGAAAAAATAGAGTTGAAGCCTCAACCTCTGATTCCTCTGTTGTCCATCCTCAAGTTGATGAACTTACAAAATTAGTAAAATCACTTTCTGCTAAGATGGAGAAGTTAAAAATTGAAGGAAAACAAACTTATAGGAATACACAGAATGCTGATAACAAAGGTAACTTCATAAGACCAAATAATTCTCCTCAAATCCTTCCAAGAGATCCAAGAAACATAGATAGGGATGATAAAAAATTCCAAGCCCCTCTACAAAACAACCTTGTTGTTGATGAAGAAGGAGAGGATGAAGAAGATGATCCTAAAATCCATTTCCTTGGTGACACCTCCTCACCCGCTCACTTGACCCAATATTCATATGAGAAACATCTAATGGATAATCAAATAAATGAATTGAGTAAGGGAGAGAAAACAAAAGAAAATCCCAATAGATACAATCTGAGGTCCAAAAATAAAGAGGAAAAGGCTGACACTTATGATTAGCCCAATAAAGAATTTTTTTTTGCTAAGCCTATGGCAACTAGAATCAAAGAGAAATATGTACAAATCCCTCAAGCTTTGGTTAAGAATCCTACTCCAGAAGTCAAGGAGATTCTGAAATCTCCATCTTCCTTCAACTTTAAAAATGAAATTCAAAAAATAAAAATCCCTGTACCTTTTTTAGAGTTTATAAAAAATGAAGTTCAAAAAATATCTTTTCAAAATGCTGTAGCCTAAACCTTTATCCAATTCTACTGATTCGTTCAAGCTCCAAGTTGAAAAACCAACAGTCATCTTAGGACCATTGATAGAAGATAGAGATGATTCATCCCCTCCCTTCTATACATCACTGAACATTCATGATAAGGTGCTGCATAAATGATTGATGGAATCAGGGGCATCTCACAATCTCATGCCAAAAACATTCATGGACAAACTTGGGTTGGAAATTACAAAAACTTACCATGACTTATATTCTTTTGACTCTAGGAAAGTGAAGTGTCTTGGGGTTATCTAAGATCTAGTTGTGACCTTGTTTCAGTTGTTTTTGGTCCTTGACCAAGTTTTGGGAGTTTCTTGGTCATGTTGACCTATTTTGGGACTTAGACAACCTGTCGAAGGAGGAGCGCAAGATGAAGTAGAGATCATGGGATCTCGGCCCACTTTTGGGTCCTCTTTGGGTTTTTGGGATAATGTAATGGGATTGGGATGTCGACCCATTGGTTTACCCATGTGTAGGCCTATTTTGTATGTATATATAGATTTCTAGGCCATATAGAGAGGGGGAAGGTGGGTAATATATCTATGTGATGTAGGCTAAGTGTCAAGAGTTGGATCTGTGTGATCAAGGCTTTGTGCATTCTGTGTAAGAATTGCATATCTGAGTGCAAGTCCTTGTGCGATACGATAGGAGGCTTGGTGCTGCAATGCAATGAAGAAGGATCTAGCGAGATATGTAGATCTTTTGTCCCATGCAGAGTAAGGGTTTAGAGGCTCTGTGCTTGTAACCGATTGATCGAAGGCAATAAAGAAGAAGAGTTGGTGCATGTAGCCCCAGGAGAGGGGTGAACCACGTAAACACTGTGTTGTCTTTCTTTGTGCTTGTCTTAATGTGTTTATGTCTTATTTTGCTAAGTGCTTGAGATGATTAGATAGATCTTCTTATGTTTAGTGCTAATAATAGGTAGAATGATAGATCTGATATACATGAATATGCTCAGTGCTTGATCTACCATATCTAACCTATTTACTTATGATAAGTACTTAAATACATTAGATCAATATTAATGATGCGAAGTTCTGTCTTATGAGCGAAGTGGTTATTGACTATATATTGAGGAACTAACGGTGCTAAGTGATTTATTAAGTGTTATAATCACAGATCTGTGTCCCAGCTAAGGTTGCAGACACTTGAGTCCTGCAACCACCCCTACCTCTACCTCAGGTGAGACTTCATCTGCTTCGCAGGTGTTGCCGAAAGGGCCGGTAGTTAGGGTTTTGTTGGTGCATTGTTGTAGCGTTGAAACCTGGGTCTGCCCCTATGCCAACAAATGGTTTCATTGACGAGACCTGAAATTATGATTGTTGGGAACTGAGAAAGAAGAAGCTCTGTGCAAAGATTCATCTTAAAGTTGTGGAAGCTTTGTGTGTAGATCTGTTCCCTAGTGCGCAATACTCTACTTAGTTTGACAAGCTCTGTGCTAAGGAAAAGAAGCCTGATCTGAAGAAAGGAGATCAGATCTGAATAAAAGAAGTAAGATTTGAAATCTCTGTGCTCTAAGAAAGGTAAAAGTAAGAATGTTTGATTAAAAGAGGTAAGAATTGAAAGCTCTATGCTCTGATAAAGGTAAGAATATTTAAAAGTTTTAGATCTGAAAGCTTTGTGCTCTGTAGAAGTAAGATAAGTGGAATTTTTTTGTTTCTAGAGTATGGAACTAGGTGTGTTTAATATATTCTTTTCTAGTTTGAAAGATAGGGCATTAATAGATGAAAGAAGGTTTGATACGAGTAGATATGACAAGAATAGTGAAAGATATATTATACCTATGCATAGAAGGAATGTTTGGACTAACAAATGGATGCAAGATCCTAGAAATAATTTGTTGCAGGTTAGCTACCATGATCCTAGTGCACAGGAAAAGAGAGGTTGGGAATCATTTAAAAGAAAGAGAGGATCGTCCCTCTGTTATAGTTGCAAAAGAACAAGACATCTTGCTAAGGAATGCCCTGGAAGAAAACCTAGTTGCCTTTGCTGTAAGGCTATGGACCATGAAGTGTTGGATTGTCCTAGAATGACGGCTAAGCTTGAAAGAATGACTCTGAACTAGGAGAACCCTAAGGCAGATCCAGAAACTAAGGCTATCACAGAACCCCAGAAAGAATCAGAGAAAGTATTGCTGCAAATAAATGGAACCCTGAATGATCACCGACATGTCAGGTTATCAGAGATCTTTAAAGAAAAAGAATGCATTGAAGCAAGAATAAGAGACTTCGACATTGTCTGTGTTCTAGATGAGGAAACACAGGTGAATATCATGATAGAAAGAACTTGGGAAGCTATAGGGAAGCTTGCTACAATCCCTTCATTAGGAGGAATAGGAATATTCAGAGGAAAGCTGGTAAACTTATGTGGGAAGCTCACTCAAATACCTATGAATGTTATTGGAACGTCAACAGAGGAAGATTTTGAGATTATTAAGTTTTTTAAAGACAACGCCCCATTTACCATGTTAATAGGAAAACCTTGGATTGACAAAGCTCAAGTCAGATGAAAGGAAGAAGAAGAAGACTTGAAGAAGAAGAAACAATACTTAAAATATTTCATGACTATAAGGATCACACAATTGATTGAAGAACAGGAGAACAGATCGAAGCTAGTTGACACTAGAGACCCTGATGTAGAAGATGTAGGAACATCAGAGGACCCCTGGAAGATTGAAGTACCTATCCTAGACAAATAAAAGGTATTACCCCTGAATCCTAGGAAAGAATATCAACAAAACACAATAACCATGTTAAAAGAAGATCAGAATCATAATGGAAAACAAGCTAACGAGACGAAGCTCACTGGGAAGAAGGATAGGAAACAAAGTAAGAAGAGAGATAAGTTGTAGAAGGTTCTAGAGGGAACGTCGTAGAGAGAAAATTTGCAGAATTGGAGCTTCGATGGGATATAAGAACAACGAGATAAGGCATGTTGCCATGACAAAGAAATATAGCCATTAGGGCCGATATATTTGTTCGACTGCCGCTCTGAACAGATCGAAAAGAATTTATAGCTCGACACCAGACCATTAGAACACACCATAATGGATCAAACAAGAGTTAATGGAGGCTCATAACTGTTGCAAGTGAAACATTTCCAAGTTGCCTACTTATCCCGCTGTGCCATGCACAGACAACACTTTTGCTAACTGATAATTTGAAGTCCACAGACTAAGTGACTTGTCTACAGTGATCATTGAGCCCTTACTATTATTCTAGTGCAGTGTCTAAGACCATCGTGACCCCAAAAATTTTAATCATGAGCGTGTATGTCCGACGAGCTCACCGCAGTTGAAGAATTAGTAACGCAAGTTCTCCTCGAATTGATAACAGAGAGAGTCATGTCAGAAAGAGGAGTGTCTATAGGTATACAAGCATCATCGACAAGAGGACTGTCGACCTCTCTGTCCACTGCTCGAGCCGGTCCATCTGGGCCATCCGATGAGAAATGAACTAAACATAGGGATGATCTCACAAATGCTAAGCTGATTCCAAGCATTCTACCCACCTACCTACCACCTCTGAGTGGCGCAATCAATCAAGACAGTGTGCCCAGAGAGTTTGAGTACGCTTTGGTCACTGCGTACCTCCCGAAAGGGATACACGCAGAGTGCACAGACCAAGATAAGATCATAGCGTTGAAGTTTAGTGACTTCAACCTTGGTGATAGGAAGGTATACAAAATGCTCGCCCCGCAAAAGTATCTGACGAGAACCAAGGGAAAGAACTTGAAGATCGTTCCCCAGTCATGGACCATGAACCTCACGCATTTCACACTGCTCAATGTCATGAAGATTCCTCACTTCGATAGGCACCAAGAAGTGAAGGCCTGCATCAAGTTGCTGTTGTCCTGCTAACATGATGCCCTTGACCAAGTTTTGGGATTTTCTTGGTCATGTTGACCTATTTTGGGACTTCGATTGCCTGTTGAAGGAGGAGCGCAAGACAAAGCAGAGATCACGGGATCCCGACCCACTTTTGGGTCCTTTTTGGGTTTTTGGGATAATGTAACAGGATTGGGATGTCGACCTATGGGTTTACCCATGTGTAGGCCTATTTTGTATGTATATATAGATGTCTAGGACATATAGAGAGGGGTGAGGTGGATGATATATCTATGTGATGTAGGCTAAGTGCCAAGAGTTAGATCTATGTGATCAAGGCTTTGTGCATTATGTGTAAGACTTGCAGAGCCGAGTTCAAGTCCTTGTGTGATTCGATAGGAGGCTTGGTGCTGCAACACAAGGAAGAAGGATCTAGTGAGCTGTGCAGATCTTCTGTCCCATGCAGAGTAAGGGTTTGGAGGCTCTGTGCTTGTAACCGATTGACCAAAGACAATAAATAAGAAGAGTTGGTGGACATAGCCCTAGGAGAGGGGTGAACCACATAAACACCGTGTTGTCTTGCTTTGTGCTTGTCTTAATGTGTTTGTGTCTTCTTTTGCTAAGTGCTTGAGATGATTAGATAGATTTGCTTATGTTTAGTGATAATAATAGGTAGAATGATAGATCTGATATACATGAATATACTCAGTGCTTGATCTACCATATTTGACCTATTTACTTATGATAAGTACTTAAATACATTAGATCGATATTAATGATGCAAAGTTCTGTCTTATGAGGGAAGTGGTTATTGACTATATATTGAGGAACTGACAGTGCTAAGTGATTTATTAAGTGTTATAATCACAGATCTGTGTCCCATCTAAGGTTCTAGACACTTGAGTCCTGCAACCACCCCTGCCTCTACCTCGGGTGAGACTTCATTTGCTTCACAGGTGTTGCCAAAAGGGCCGGTAGTTAGGGTTTTGTTGGTGCACTGTTGTAGCATTGAAGCCTGGGTCTACCCCTATGCCAACAGTTGCCCATAAAAAGTGTGGTCATGGATATTGTGGTGGTTGATGTCCCCCCTAAGTTTGGTATGCTCTTGTCAATATCTTGGATAAAAAGAATTTGGGGAACCTTGCAGATGAACCTTACATATGCCACCATTCATGTGTTTGGGGGGGAGCATAGAAGGCTTTATAGGGAAGCTCAGTTGTCCTACATCATCAGTGATGAATCAAACCCCACCAACTGTCCTATTTTTTCACTTGATACTAATTTAGGATCCAGAATATTGCAGCTCACCGAGGCTCCTCAACCTCCTCTTGAAATCACAAAATAGTCCATTACCTTTTGTGAATATTCTCCTCCAACTACCTCTGTTTGGAAGATGTTTTTTGATGAAGCCTCTTCTAAGGAAGGTGTTGGTGTTGGAGTAGTATTTGTTTCCCCTATTCAAGAGACCATATCTTTGTCCTACAACATAGAATTTGAAACTACAAACAATGTGGAAGAATATGAAGCTCTTGTTTTGGTTTTGAGGGATGCTAAAGACTTGGGGATTAAAGAGCTAGCAGTGTTTGGAGATGTTGAATTAATTGTCCACCAAATCAAAAGTATGTATCAAGCTAAGCACCCCAGGCTAAGGACTTATAGAAATGAAGTTTGGGATCTTGTTGACAGCTCCTTCTTAGCTTTCCATATCTCATTTATTCCAAGAGAGGAGAACACCATTGTTCATTCTTTGGTTGTTTCAACAAGTAATTTCAGAGTCTCTTTGCCACCTAAACAAAAATATGATGTAGAAGTGAAGTATAGACCCTCTATACCTGACAATGTCAAACATTGGAAGGTTTTTGAGGATGATATTGAGATTAAAATATTTCTTGAGACTGTGGATGAGTTTTTTTCCTTGCATATTGATCAAGATCATGATACTGAAAATAGCCCTCATGTTGATGTTTTTCTAAATAAAATTGCTAACCATCATATTGTTCAGTTGCCTAGTAACCGTATTCCAAAAGGACTAGTTCCTCTGGAGAGATTGTTTGATAGAAATGATGTTGTTGTAAAGGTTAAAGGTTCAAATGATAATGCTGATGTGACTGAATGTAATGTGGGTACAAAGGAGGATCTAAAATATGTCAAGTTGTCTAGCAGTTTGTCAAAGGAACATAAGGCTGAATATGTTAATCTGTTAAAAGAGTTTTCTGATGTGTTTGCTTGGACATATGAAGATCTAAGAACATATGACACAAGAATAATTGAACATAAGATCCCTTTGAAAGAAGAGACCAAGCCATTTAGGTAAAAACTTAGACAGATAAATCCTTTGTTGCTGCCTATTATGGAAAAAGAGGTAAAAAATCTTTTGGATGCCAGGATTATCATTCCTTTGAGATATTCTGAATGGGTGGCTAACTAGGTCCCAATAAGAAATAAGAATGGAGAAATCAGACTCTATGTCGATTTCATAAATTTGAATAGAAGCTCCAAGAAAGATAATTAGCCCTTACCAAAGATGGAGCACATATTGCAGAGGATGACAGGTTCATCTAGGATGTCTATGATTGATGGATTTTCTAGCTACAATCATATCTCTATCTTGCCTAAAGATAGAGAGAAGACAACCTTCACCACTCCTTGGGGCACATTCATGTATGCTAAAATTCCCTTCGGATTGATGAATGCAGGAGTGACCTTTCAACGAGCCATGTACATTGCATTTATTGGGGAGAAGGACAAATTTGTAGTCATCTATTTGGATGAAATTATAGTGTTCTCACAATCTGATAAAGAACATTATCATCATTTGAAAAAGGTCTTCTTAAAGTGCAAAAACTTTAGTCTCTCTCTCAATCCTAAAAATTCATTGTTTGCTATGAAGGAGGGGAAATTATTGGGGCACATTGTATCAACTGAAGGGGTAAGAATTGATTCAAATAGAGTAGAATCCATCTAGACCTTGTCTCTCCCTATATCCAAGAAAGAAGTTCATTATTTCTTGGGGAAAATCAATTTTTTGAGAAGGTTCATTTCAAATTGTGTTGAATTGGTAAAGTATATTACAACCATGCTAAGGAAAGGAAATGAAGTCAAGTGGACTACTGAGTCCCAAAGTTATTTTGATCAAATGAAAAAGGCTTTGACTGAAGCACATGTGCTCATCAACCCTGACTAATCCAAGAATTTTCTGATTTTTTCTTTTTCTTCATTTGACACAATAGCAACTGTTTTATTGCAGAAAAATGAAGAAGGGTTAGAGAAGCCTATTTCCTTTTTCAGCAGGGCATTGAGGGATGCTGAAATAAAATATGGCATCATCGAAAATAAGGCCTATTCTTTGGTCAAAAACCTCAAGGATTTCAGAGTATATGTGCTACACTCAAAAGTTGTTGCATATGTCCCTCCATCCTCGATGAAAGAGATACTTATTAAGCCTGACATAGATGGGAGGAGGAGCAAATGGATTGCCAAAATTCTGGAATTTGATCTTGAAATAAAGCCCACTAAATTGGTTAAAGTCCAAGGTTTATCTAGGTTGTTGGCTGAATCGAATTGCATAGCCTTGGGGGTTAATTTCATAAACATCAACTCAGAAAATCAACAAGCCGAGTTGTTTGATAAAGGTTCCCAGATCATCACCCAATTGGCAGAATGCACTTGGTACAAGGACATTATATATTTTCTACAGAAGTTGCAACCTCCCGATGGTTTGGAGAAGAACAAGGTAAGATATTTGAAGCTCAAAGAAATCAAATACTGTCTTATTGACCAAGTTTTGTATTGGAAATATCCTTTAGGATTTCTTTTGAGATGTCTAGATCCACAGGAGGCCCAAAGGGTTATGTCTGATTTTCATGACAGTTTATGTGGGGGCCATCACTTCTGTAGAACCACAGCCTATAAGATCCTTAGAGATGGGTATTTTTGGGCTAGCCTTTTTACTGACGTTTGTGAAAATATTAGAGCTTGTGTCAAGTGCCAAAAGTTTTCTAGAAAGAAGCAACTCAAATCTTTTCCATTGAAGCATGTGGTAGCTTCAAGACCTTTTCAGTAGTGGGGCCTAGATTTTATTGGGGAAATTCATCTTGCTTCAAGTGGTCAACATAGGTGGATTTTGACTGCCATTGATTACTTTACCAAGTGAATAGAAGCCATCCCTACAAGGAATGCTTCCCACAAGGTAATCATTGGTTTTCTTGAGGATATCATGGCAAGAATAGGTTGTCCGAGAAAAATTGTTGCCGATAATGCTGCATCTTTCAAGGCTGAATCATTGATCAGGTTTTGTGAAAAGTAAGGGATTACATTGGTTCATTATACTCCTTACTAGCCCCAAGGGAATGGATTTTCAAAATCCTCTAACGAAATGTTTATAAATATCATCAAGAGATTGTTAGAAGACAACAAGAAAGCATGGGATTCATAGCTGAAATTTTCTTTGTGGGATGATAGAGTGACAACAAAGAGGTCTCTTGGTGTCTCTCCTTTTAATATTGTGTATGGAGTTGAGGCTATCTTTCCTACTCATCTTTCCTTGCCCATGGAGAAATTATTCCAAGACTACCAAGGAGAACCAGATGATCTGGTCAGAAGAATTCAACAACTAGTAGAAATGCAGAAGACTAGGGAGCAACTACTGCATAAAGCACAAGACCATCAACAGAAGATCAAGCAAGCCTTTGACAAGAAGGTAAGCAAAGAATATTTCTAGCTAGGAGATCTAGTTCTTAAGTGGGATGAACCTAATAAAGATAAAGGAAAGCATGGTAATTTTGAGGCCTTGTGTATTGGTCCCTTCAAAATTTTCGAGGTATTTTCAGATAACACTTAAAGTTGCAGAATTTGGGTGATTCTGAAGTTTTTGGTAGCCCTGTCAATGGGCACTTTCTGAAAAAACTATTTTTCTTAAGCCATGAGTGGATTTTCATTTCATTGTAAATATCATTTTTGTTTTATTTTTGATTGAATAAGTGACCCCATAGCCCTAGGATAAGGCACTGGAACCGCTTGTTCTTGGCAGTTCGCAGAGAGCATGCCATCCCCTATGGAGCCAAAATTATCACATTAAGTTGCCTTGGGTATTTTATCCCTTAGGTTTAATTTTTTAGCCTTCAAACTTTAAATTTGCTTTATTTTTCATTGTGTGATTTTATTAGGTTAGCTTGAACAAATAAAACTTGTGGTTTTGGCTCATTTTTGGCCCACACATGGATTTTAAGCCTAGGTTCATTTTATGGCTTATGGTTTTGACTCACCTCATGACTTGACACCAAGATTAACCCATCCCATGATCTCATGACTTGAAATATCACTCTTTCCACTCATACCCTTGATCCTTTCCATGTTGTCCCAATGTTCGATTAAAGGTGGGTCAAATCATGTTTTTTGAAAAAAAGGCGCTGCCAACTCACTAGGAGTTTCCGTAGCGCACTCTTTGTCCTTTATTCCTTGCCATGATTTGTCATAATCCGTCGAGGTCATGATCTACCTTGTTTTCAGCACCATGGTTTGTTAAACATGGATATTAAGATTTGTTTTTTAATGAGTTTGATAACGGTTTTGAATATTTGAATTTTCTCAAACTCGGAGCTGCTGAAACCACTAGTTCAGACCAATTGCAGGCAATACTATAGGATCAACTATCAAGGCTGAATTGGAGGTTGAGGTGGACGTGGTGGTTTCCTAACTTATTGCATATCCTCCATTGTTAGTCACTTCTCCAGGTATTATGTGATCTCTCTCCATTGCATAGCAAATTCTTGGGATATTTCCTACCGGAGATTTTGGTAGTGGCTGAGGCTGCAAACTACTCCTTCCTTCTTCCATTTGCATCTATAGCTTCCCTCTCATAGAATTTGCAGGAATTTTCACATGGTTTTCATCTATTGAATAGGCCCATTAGTTATTCTCCTAAGTATTTAGTTCCCGTGCAATCACCTGTTCCTTGTGTGCGCACTGCACTACAAAAAGACGTTATTGAAACCTTGCTACATATCCCCTGTCTTCCCTGCACTGTGTTTTAATTGAATTGAAGTGTTACTTGTTGGAATTCGAATTCCCCTACAGTAACCTTTCATTTCACTGTATCATCACACTTTCTCATTGAGATCTACCTCTCTTTGTTTCCTTACCCCTCACTACACCACAAACTTTGATCCCTTGTCCTTACCCATGGAGACACCTCAGAAGAAGAAATCTCACAAGGGATGAAGTGTGGTCAGAAATGAACCCTCATACATGCACATGTTCGATGTTGAGCCAATGGCCAGGGAGGTTTTTCAAAGGGTGGGTTGCCTCTCTTTTTGCCAAAACATGCGTAGGGGACACCCTGAAGTGGCAAGGCAATTTGCATTTCATTTTGATGGCATTAAGACTAAAGTAGGAGACCTTGAGTTTGAGGTGTCTGAAGCCTCCATTGTAGCAGCCACATGGATTCCTAATACTGATGAGAGGTGGTTTAAATCCATGACCTTAAATGCTTCCTTCTTCAAGGACTTCCTCAAACCAGATTATCTGCAAGATACCAGAAATATAAAATGTGCAGAACAAAAATAAAATGCTAGAAATGGCAGAATAACAGTAAAATATCCAGCATAATCTTCACAATACACATAAATGATATACGAAATAGAAATAGAAAAGCACTTTGATTCATGAGCAATGTTCACAGGCCTCTTCGAGGGGGCAACCTCCAATCGAGCAGCGCTCTATTACAATAATCTCCAAGATAGGGTTCACATACCCTCTCCCCTTATTTATACTAAATATGTCTATTAAGAGAAGCATCTAGAGGAAGATCCTTCTAGAAGCAAAAGCTTCTATTAGGTCTTCTTACATCCGCCTTATTCTATTTTATTGAAAGGACTTATTAATATTGACCTTTATTACATCCGAATA
Source organism: Picea engelmannii (assembly GCA_009831015.1). NCBI lineage: Eukaryota > Viridiplantae > Streptophyta > Pinopsida > Pinales > Pinaceae > Picea > Picea engelmannii. The sequence goes on from ML784183.1 coordinate 757,828, forward strand.
CATTGATCTACCTATGTGCGGGTTAGGACCTTAACATGTCCGCCCCCTTAAAAACAACCTTGTCCTCAAGGCTTGAGATGTGGAAACTGCTGCGAAATGGTAGTTGGTTCCCAAGTGGCATCTGCTGGAGTCATATCTTTCCACTGTACTAGCACTTCCTTGATGGTTCTCTGACGCAGGCGACGCTCACGCTGGTCCAAAACTGCTTCTGGCTGTAGCGAAATGGATCCTTCTTCAGCTAACTCTGGAAGGTTGGTTTGAATTTGGCACCTGGTTCCAATCACCTTCTTCAAGCATGAAACATGAAAAACAAGATGTAGCTTCGACTGACTGGGAAGAGCTAACTGATATGCAACTTGTCCCACATGCTTGAGAACTGTGTAAGGGCCATAGAATTTGGGTGCTAGCTTCTAACACTGCTCGGCCTTGAGGGAAGTTTTCTTATATGGTTGCAGTCTCAGAAACACCTGTTCCCCTTCTGCAAATTGACGTTCCGAGTGACCTTGATCTGCTTGCTGCTTCATTCTATTTTATGAAATGACCAAGTTCTCTTTAAGGGTATGAAGGATATCCTCTCGGACTGTAAGTGTTTGGTCAACCACCTGGACCTTCGAGGTACCCGGTAAGTAGGAGAGAACTGAAGGTGGCTTCTGTCCATATACTGCTTCAAAAGGAGTCATGCGAGTGGCTGTGTGGTATGTAGTGTTGTACCACCATTCGGTGAGGGGTAACCATTGAGCCCACTGGT
>ML784183.1:762056-781778 GCA_009831015.1 Picea engelmannii
GGGTTATGCTTTGGTATGAAGAATGCTGCAGTGCTGAAATCCCCAAATTTTGAACCAGAGAGTATTTACTTAGCAACCCGAACATAGATGCGCTTCAATAGATATCGCCGGTTTAATTTGTTTATGTTGCTGTTTATGTTCCCCAATGGTTAGGTATTCAAGGGTTCTACAGACAAGGGTTTGCCCTGTGCTATAGCTCTCTAATATATGTGCGGGGTCCAACAGTAGTACTCGACCCAATATCTCAGGGAACTAACTAAGGAGGATAGACCGTACCCTTAGCCGTACTACCCGACTACTCAAATACTAGAGAGTATCTTCCCGAGTGATGTTCTCGGTGACACTATAGCAGTCCGGCGGCCGATAGGTTTATCTAAAGAGGGCTTTAGGAAATCTAGGTCAATCCGTACACAGGTGCTGTCTGAAGCACTACCACTCGAAGGGGTACCAACAGGGGTTACAAGGGTGGCCAACAGATGTGTGCTTAAGAACCACTTGTATTTCCTGCGTGTATGAATCCTTCAACCGCGGGTTTATGCGCGTAATGACAGATCTCTATGGCTTAAAGACACCGGAATACGTCTCTACCCTGGAAAAAAAAATACCCACAATTTATGCCAAGGAAAGTGCTCTGATACCACTTGCAAGATACCAAATATATAAAATGTGCAGAACAGAAATAAAATGCTAGAAATGGCAGAATAACAGTAAAATATCCAACATAATCTTCACAATACACAGAAATGATATACGAAATAGCAATAGAAAGGCACTTTGATTCAGAAGCAATGTTCACAGGCCACTTCGAGGGGGCAACCTCCAGTCGAGCAGCGCTCTGTTACAATAATCTCCAAGCTAGGGTTCACATACCCTCGCCCCTTATTTATACTAAATATGTCTATTAAGAGAAGCATCTAGAGGAAGATCCTTCTAGAAGCGGAAGCTTCTATTAAGTATTCTTACATCCGCCTTATTCTATTTTATTGAAAGGCCTTATTAATATTGACCTTTATTACATCCGAATACATTGATCTACCTATGTGCGGGTTAGGACCTTAACATTATCAGATAGACAACTTGTCCAAGGGAGTGCCTAGAAGCCATCTAGTTGAATATTTTGACAAGATGTTGAAGATCATCCAGAGATACTTTACATGTGAGGGAAGGTTTAACATGTTATACTAATACCATATAAGGATTTTGCTTCATTTTACTAGTAAATATGCAATGAATATCCCTTTCTACCTTTTGAGGAGGATGGGGAAGATGTCTGATAGAGTCCAAGCCAAATCCAAGGCTGTGGACATCAATTTATTTCACTCTAAATTGATCAGGATGTTGGTGATGGAAGAATTGAAGAAGAGGAACATTACTTGGGAATAGTACATTGTTTCTGCTCACATGCAGTTGGACATATCTTCTACTCCTCATTCAAAGATCCAGAGTCCTTTTCCATCTACTAGTGTTGCTCCAGCATGAACAATCAAGAAAATAAAGAGAAAAGCCATTGCTCAAGACAGAGAATTCATTAAGGAATTTGAAGAGGAAGAGAGGGAGGTTTATCATTCTCCACAGAGACACTTTTCACCTCCTCTTGCACCTGAATTGGAAGAAGTCCCTTCATCCACCAAAGTCACAACCATGAAGGGAAGAAAGTTGCATTTCTATTCACCTACTCCAGCAGCTGCATAAAAGTCAGGAATCCTTTTACTATATCATCAACTCTCAAGGAGGTTGTTGAAGCAGAAGTCCTACCTAAGGTTTCAATACCAAAGAAAAATAAAGATAAGGGAAAAGGCATTGAGAAGCCTATTGAGGTGATAGACAAAGCCACTGTGCAATAGAAGGACGAAGTTTAAGCCACGAAGAAACCTATTGAGGTTATAAACATAAACACTCCACCTAGCAACCACACTTTCAAAAGATTGATTAGACAACTTAGGGAGGCTAGGAAGGGGGTTGCTCGTTTGAAAGAAGAAGGTTTATCTTAGAGAATTAAGATGAAGGAGCTTATGGATATGTACAGTAACACCCTTGATCTAGCAATATTTGCAGCAAGAAGAGCCCTGCCTCTCCATAAGAAACTTAAGAACCTCTATAGGAAAAATAGAGGTTTTCAGTCTCAAAATAGAAAAGTCAAGGCATAATTGCAACACTTCAAGGATGAATTGGCCCAGAGGAACTTCAATGTTCTGGTAGAAGCTACCATTGAAAGAGAGGAACTAGTAGTGAAGAAGAACACACCTGTAGTCAGGAAGAATATCCCTGCAAAAGAAAAACATGCTGCTATGTTAGAAGGAATCTCTCCAACAAGGAGGAGTGCTACGTTGATGAAATAGTTGAGGGATATAAGCTCCATTTTTGTGGGTGGTCTCTTTTTGCAAGAGTAAGTGATCAATGAGGTATAATTTTTGCCACCTATACAGGCATCTACAGGATTCTAACCTATCAGATCAAAGTTTTTGTTCTTTCTAAAGGATTGGTTTCATCACACAGAAAAATCACAGACATTCTGTAGCGCCATGGCACCGCGGAATCATCTATATAACATGTCCTGCCATTTTGCTACCTAAAGTGCTACGAAAGCTCCTAGATGAAGTACAGAGTAGCGCTACCATTTCTATAGAATGCTACAAAATATCCTAAGATGAGCTTAACAATGATGCTACCAAATCCACATAGCTATTTTGATTACAGACACTACCAATTATGCAATACCATTTCAACAATGGCGCTACCAATTCTGTAGAGCCTTTTTGAGGTGTGGCACCATCGAATTCACAAAGGCTAATTTATGAGGGACACTATGGAATTGCACATAGAAATTATACAATATTGATGCTATAGAAAACTGCAGGCCTGTTTTGGATAAGGCACTACGAATTGTGTAGAGTTATTTTGCAAGAGTGCTACAAAAATCACTACCCAGCACGCTACTAAATGGCGCTACGAACTGGCACCTAGAATCAAGGAGTTTGAATTCATCACTCTTTTGGGTGGATGATGATGTGGAGAAGACATAGGATCATAGGTGGTAGCATGGTGACAACATACAACCCCTAGAGGACACTTGGCATCGAAAGGAATGTGCATCAAGGGAGACAATGTCATTTAAATCTTGTTGGATTGGTTGCCAACATGTTTCCTTTTTTATAGAAGTTTGTTAAATAACTGTTAGCACAGGTGTTAGATTGTTAAATGTTTTTGGAGAATCCTATGGGAGGAAGGCTAGCTTGCACCTCTAGTTGTTTCCTTTCCCTTTTTTTATAAATACATATTTCAAATGATTAATGGGGTTCGAATGGTTGAGTCGAGGCTCCTGTTATTGTAATATTTTTGACTAAAAAGATTGGTTCTCTGGTTATGTACTTGACTTGAGAATTTTTTATTAATATAAGTCAGTTTCTCTTATATCATCTTGTTGCCTCTTATGATGAAGTTTTCATGATTGGAAGATCCACATGAGATTGTTATAGTTGTGTTATGATGAATGTTAGATTATAATACTGCTGTGATTTTCTTCAGTGTTCTTTAAACTTTGAATTCAAGAAGATCTTGTGTTTTGAGTTTTTCCTCCTCAGGGTGCTTGAAGACCTGATGTTAATTGCATACATTTACATTTCCCTCACTAAGTCTTCCTTCTATTCACTTTTACTCTCATTCACTGATTGATGTTGATCAAGACCTCAATTGCTTGTGCATGCTAGCCTAGATTTCTGAGTTAAAAAATTATTATTTTGAGCCTTGTCCATTTGACCTTTAAACACTCATTCACATTCACACATCAATTTGATGGGTATTGGGATTATGCTCTTTGAAATCTGAGGGTGATTCTTATTGCTAACAGGTGGGACCGATACAAGATAAATGCTGGTGTAAACCAACTGGGTAACAAAGGGGGAAATTCTTAACTACTGAAGATGGATGAGCTTGGGATAAACCTCATGCTCAAGCATGCAAAAAATGATTCTTACACCTATGACAAGCCTAATAATAATACATTAATCTATTGGTGTTCCAATCATTGATTGAGATACAATTATCAAAATAAAACATACATGTAATAAACGATGGAAAAAAAAATAGTTTCCTTAGCTCTAATCATTGATCACACATTAAAAAGATGATTTACTTTTCATCATTAGAGACAAGAACTATAAAAATATTGAATCAGATAACTTATAAATAGATTCAGAGGCTCTTACTCGTTACAACATCCATTCATGAGATAAAATCAGAAATAATTCTTGCTCAGATCCAATCACACACACTTTTGATCAAAAATGAACATAAACTTGTCTTTGGTCCTAAACATGACTTCTGAATTAAGGTAGCTTCGAAATAGTTCTTTACAAATACAAAAATGAGGGTCTTTGAAAAAACCATAGACCATTTCTAACATGTCGATCCTCCTTTTTATAACATATTATTAACTAAAAACAACTATCAAAAGTGAAAGCTAAGTAAAAAAACACATTGCCACATGGTGCTTTCATCTCTTAGTCTTCTAAGAGTCATCAAATGGTTTCACTTGAGTGGATGAATATTCTCATACTCCGACCATTTGACGAAGAGATCCTCGCATGTGTTGGCATATGAGAATCTGTGTTGGTCCATCAGAGCCAAAATGATCTCCTTTATTTCCACTGCCCGTGCTCGATACTTGACTACTCTAGCACTTAACTATTGTAACACTGTTTGAGCCTTGATCGGGTGCTCCATGAACTATTGTACTTGACCTGGAGCCATTTTCAACACCTTTTCTATCTCCACAACCCATGATGCATCTTGTTCGACATGTAGTTTGACTATGTCATGCAAGTCGACAAAGTCCTTGGGTGTGTCGAATTCTGGGAGACCGATGTCTCTCATCGCCTGGTTGATATTGGTCCAACTCCTTTTGCACTTGACCCATTTCTCTTGGATCTCCTGATGAAGTTCTTGGGCCATTTTCACCCAGTATTCGATCGACTTATTTATGCGGTCAATGCTACTATCCCTTAGTACCCGAATGTCGTGCTCTTCAATGTCTCGGCCCTGTTAAACCGCATTGATGTAATCGATCCTTTTCACCGCTTGGTGTGCTTTTTCATACAATCTTTCCATATCTTTTCACATCACCAATGCCAGAAGGGTTTCTTCTTGGAAATCGACTATCCCTACAGTGAAAAGGTGCTACTCATTCGTGTATTTACAGTAGGCATCCTGGAATTCGCTTCTCAAGAACACCATGGCTTGCGTAGAGTCCTGATAATATTTCGCCAAATGGAACAGATGCTCCAAATCCTTCAGCGCAGCTGCCAAATCCTCTTCATCTTTCCTTTCTCTATCTAGGGTGGCGTCTATGATTTCCATCCCCGCGTTGATAAGCTCGGACGTCTTGGTATGCTTCATGCTGATTAATTTCTCTTCTATGGTGATGAGGATGGAGCTGTCTAGAGTAAGCCTCCTCTTTTTGGTGGTTATCTTCATGATGGATTTCCTCTTTCAGTCATAGGTGATGGATTGTATATCGATGACCTCATCCATGGGTTTAGGGATTTGCTGATCTCCCCAAGTAAGCGTGTTTCCCAAGCTCCCGATAGTGTAAATTTGTTCAAGGTTGGGTTCTTGAACTTATTCTGTGCGTTCTGAAAGTACAACCTTAGTTTGTTTCTCATCGGGAGGTAAAATACCAGCCAAAATTGAAATGTCATGGGTAGTCTCAGTACTTACTTGATAATCGACTGTTGGGATGTCAGTTTCCTGCTATGGAAAATTTTCTTCTTGTTTACCCGAACCTAGCTCGTACTTCGAGCTATCCACTTGGGTCTCTGGTGCATCGAGTAGCTCAGTGTCTAAGACACATTCTAACTCCTAGTCACTCTATGAAAGGCATTGAATCTGAGCATCGAGAGCTAGGGAAGATGCTTTTTTAGGTTCCTTTTCCTCTATGATCTGTACCAGATTCACCAGGGAAACCTCTGAACTCTCCTCATCATCATAGATCGTTATTAAGTCATGTAGGGGGTTTGGTTCACTTTCTCTCCCTAATTTCCTTGTTATCTCAGGTTGGGCCGAAACACGCCCTGGTAATCCGACCTGTGGCATTGAAACTTCAGGGATATCTGACCCCGTGGTTTCTCCAATTTGTATCAGCTATGGGTCACTTGGTCCTTCCTGACTTTCGATTGGGTTGTCAGTAGGAACCCTGGTCATCTCTATGAGGTCCGGATCTTTCTGCAGTTGATCAATTATTCTCTATTCCTATTCCATTAGGAGAAATCCCCTTGCCCCTATCTCCAGTGTCAAAGACAATCCCCTGTTATGCACCTCTGTTGCCTCTGCCGCTCTGATTTCTTCCTTAGCTCTGACAGCCTCTTGAGCCAACTACTCTATTGTTGTTTCCTGTTCATCCATGCTCATGGCCTTGAACCTGGTCATTTTCAGGTCGACCATCCTTTGCACCACCTCGTCCCAGTTATGGGCATTCTCTATGAAGACTTTGTCTTCAAACTTATCGTGAGCATACAACCAACATGAGGACACATGTGAAGCATGTTGCAGGACTAGGCCCTTTGGATCATGCTTGCGGAATCATCTTGTTGGGAACCTGAATTTGAGTTGGATCGACCCTTCTTGTTTGGCTTGAGCGGTATCCTTTACCAAATAGAACCCTACATGGAAACCGTAGGGTATGAAATCTTGTTTCTTGTCTTTGACCAGGGTGGCATTGTAGCCTTGCAAGATGTTATGATAACATATTTCTCCTACAATGAGCTGATATGGGACATGAGATAGTAGGATATGTGGTGCTCCAGTGGCCCCGAACACCCTGATGTAGGTGGTGTGCTCCTCTAAATACCAATGGCCTACTTTGGATATTATTTTCTTGGCTGTCGTCGATAGCCTTGGGCACTCTTTCTTAAAAAGAATGAAATAAATTTAGGTGATGAATTCATCGCAGATGAGGGAGTAATATTTATTATACATGTTTTCCCATAGCATGCTGATGTAGATGTTGACCGAGAGCTCTACAACATGCCATATTAGATTCATGCCGACGTAGACATTCCTAGTGGACATAACATCGAGTAGGTATGAATCCATGTAAAACGTTGGTGCTTCCACTTCCTTCAGCGTCTGAGCCTACTGCACATAGGTTCTTATTTTCTTGTAGATTATTACTCCCCATTTGAAGCTACACCCGATGATCACAACTGTGTATGCCAAAGGCATCCATGCTTATGAAAACTTGGATCAAACTTTCTCTTTGTATAACCGACAGATGAGAGACATCAAATAAATGTATGGTTTCCTCAAGTTAACCATCCCATACCAGCTAGTGCTCCGATTGGTAAACTACTTGTCCTCCCTCCACCATGAGTCCATCACTCGAATGGTGTCGTGGTGTTCATAGAACTTCACCACGAAGTCTATGTTTAGCCACTCCTCTAGGTCTCTGAGATTGTAATATTTCTAAACTTCTACTGGGAAGAAATATCTGACACACTTGCCATTGTCATCGTTGATTAAACAATTTTTTGTCTCTGTGTGGTCAATGAGCCACTTCAGGACCTCTATGCAAGGGAAAATGGGGGTTCTACTTTCCACCATGTGTAGATACGACCGTCAGATGTTTGGGAACACTTGGTCATCGAGCGCCCTTACGTCTAGATCACTTTATGGTAAATATTCTGGGTATTCTTCTTGGATGATCGTGTTAAAGAGATCCCCCCACTGTGGGAGCACCATTTTGGATCCCGTGCTTGCCTCTGTATCGCCAAAGGCTAGAGGATGGATGAAAAATTTCTTCGTTGTTGCCTTGATGATAAAATCAAACCTAGGGATGTACTCCAATTGCTTCATGATCCCTGGAGAAGATCCTTCACCTATCTCTGGTTATTTTAGCTTTGGTGCTCTCGGTGAGCGTCTGGTGGTTGGATTTCTTGGCGGAATTGTTCCTGCAACTTAAGCAGAATTTTAGAGACTGTGTAAAAAAATGGATAAACACATATAAATTTTAGCCAGCGAATTTACAGACTTGGATACATACCTCTGAAGCTTGCTAAAATTGGTTATTTTGATAATCATGGGGTCGATACAGCCTTTGAGTTTCTCATCGTTCTCCTTCAGACGCTCTGGAATTATCTTACGTGCAGAATGAATCTGTTCACAACAACTCAAGAGATTTTAAACAGGAAATATCTTACCGTGTCGCATCAGCCATTCAATTCGGGTTATGAGTGAATTTTCAATAAATATGCCATCGAATCTCTAGAACTTAAATTCATCGTGGGTTGACAACAAAAGCACAAGTGGTGATGAGTTCTATCAGTGATTTTTTTTTTTTTTTTGATTGGCGCATGAGGTAGAAACTAATGTAGGATTGGATATTAATTAGCTCCTTAAATGCTCAAAATCTGATCGTATCTAATGATAAAATGTCCCATCGTGTCTCTCTTTCACTGGGTGGATCGGGGATAGGGATTGTGCTACAAAAATTTTCATTGATATCCTCCCACAAAATTTCTGACACCGACTGATCTTACCATACAATGCTGATGCGGAGAATCTAACTCGGAGGTGTGACTTGGACGTAGGGAACCAAGAATGACTCGGGATAGAACTAGACCGTATGACCCTCTTACCTAGTAAAGACACATGGCATTGGAGACCAGTGACTCAATTCGCTTGTATTAATCAGAGTTGGGACTTTCCTTATTTTATTCGTTCTAAAAGAAACCTTAGCTTGTCGATACCGAAAAAGTATCAAGCATCGACGATCGACGATAAACCTATCAAAGCGCTTTCGGATTGGCTCCCTTGAAAAATTCCCGATGCCAAAAACACATTGGGGATTGGTGATCGGGGATAAATTTTATTGTGGTCAAAATGTTTGTTGTGATCCTTATGGGTTTTCCCCGATTCTGATAAAGTGCATCGGGCATCGACTATCGGCTATCAACAATAGCTCTTTGTTATTCGTTAACATCTGTCCTCCCTGTCTTTTACTGATGCCAAAGGGGAATCAGCTATTGGCAATCTATTTATGAGAAAAAATTAACGTAAAGCAACACTTCCTTCTGATGATGCTAATGGAGATCAGTGCTCGACGACTGTGGTTTTCCAAGTGGTTCCTTTTTCTTCTTTGAGATCCTTCCGATGCTGAACCTGAGCGCGTTGGTTGAAGTGTTTGGCTATCGATTCTTTATTCAAGTGTTAAGGTCTTTTTAGTCATGTGATTTCATAATTTCAATAAAACATGAATAGGTGATGAGACTCATGAAAATAAGAAAAGACAAAACATTTTCCAAAATGAAATCGAATCAGACAGTGCAAAAGATCAAGTGGTACGCAAAAAAGTAAAAAAATTGATAAAGGAATTTTAGGGTGTGTTGAGTACTCAACAACTCCCTATCAGACAAAAGATTTGTATAATGATGAAAAGAAGAATAAGATAATATCATAAAGACAAATATTTTCTAAGCATAAATCCTTTCTGCAAAGAGAATTTAGATGTGTCTGAACAGTAAACAATGATAAATAGACAAGCTTACAACAGATCCTGTACCGCATCAAGAATCTATCAATCAAAGGCAAATTTTAATCCTTAAAGTCCAAAATCCGTTCAAACAAGATGAATAATAGAATACAGAACATAGAATACAAATCTGATGAAACAAATCATATGAATCTTCAATAACATACAATTTACAGCTACATGCCCCTCCAGCTTACAAACTAAAATATACAGTCATAAACATTTCTCAAAACTTCCTATGGTATTGGGAAGAACCCCTCCTTCTTTGTTTCTAATATAATTCATCAGATGTATTTATAATAAAAAAAAATACAACAACTAGGAGTGCGAGTTGGCCTTTCTATTCTAGGATTCTCCACCCAAAGATACAAGTTTAACATCTGTACCAACAAATCTAACAAACTGCTAAAATCAGGGATCCTGTTGGCAACCAAAAATGAATGACATGTCTTGCATGAACAAAAAGAAAAAATGGGGAAGAAGAGCATTTGAGAGAGATAAACAATAGAGGGCGAATAATAGAGCATTCGTGGAGTTGACTACTGAAGAAGTAAGTTGTCAAGATTGTAGAAGAACCAATTTGTGAGGATTGAAGAGTGAAATATTGTGAGAGTTGCACTAGAGTAGCAAGTGGTTGATGTCGTTTCCTGGTAGTTTTCCTAGCAGTGAGCTCCCTTAAGTTTCCCAGTAGTGAGATTCTTGGTTAGCTTTGTGAGAGAGACCCTGATAAATGAATGGGATGCCCGATGGACTGAGAGTAGTGAAGGGGTACATTCCTTAGGTTGGGAAGGTCAAGAGGAAGAGAGATAATGGAAATTCAGGATAGATGTAGGAGAATGCCAATGGGTTGTGGGATATTTTGAGCTGTGAGTGAACAGTGAGAGACCACCCTCTTTTTCAAATTGGTAGCCCCAACTTTGGGGTGTTGTTGTTGAAGTTTGGAACAAAAATTCGATGGTTAGGTGGAACGTCCGTCCTATTGTAGCTCAAAATGTCCCTTCAAAAATTTTCAAAAAATCGCAAATTATTGCCAATTATCTTCACTTTGATTACGTTTAAGCATCCTCGGTCCAGTTAAGCCTTTAATATTATCCATTAATATACCAACTCAATTTATTTTTGTTTATAATCATAATATAAAAGTTGACCTTTAAGCAATACATTTTATCTAAATTCAAATTATAGGTTTATATAGGTGTCTTCTAAATCATGGTCTCCATAAAAATTATTTTAATAAATCAAAAGTCATATTTTGCAACAATAGATTGGATTTTAGTCATGAACCTAATCTCTTTTTCTTTATATACTTAATACCAAGCATTCTCTTATCGACTTTGTCTTAAGCTTACAATGCAACTTAAAGCTTGTAATTTTTTTTTAATTTGTAGCAACTTGTTTTATACCTTCAAAGCTATTTCAAATTTCTATTATTTTGAAGCATTTTATTCACATATGAGACTAAGAATTAGAAACTTCATTTTTATCAATCATGCATGTATTTACTCTTATACAATAAAATATATATCAAAACCTATATATTTATCATAACTAATAAAAATTTACATGTGGCAGGTGTGAATTTATTTCGGAAATGGGAAATGATTAGAACCCATGCAAGTTTAGGCCCAATTTTGTTGTCTACCAATGATCAAGAGGCTTACTGATCATTGGATCTTTCAGATGCATTCTTCAATTTTAAATCTCATGTACTTTAAAACCCAAATTTGTTGAGGATCATCCATCCAATGGTTATTTGTACCCTTGGATCGTTTGGGAAAACTGGTCGAGGTTAAATCCTCTGCAACTCTAAGCTTGAAATATATCACATGGATAAGTTGGATGCATTCACAACCACCTTTGTTATTTAGAGAAAAGAATTATATTTCATAGAGGAAGAGGAGACAAAAGAATAATAAAGGCTTATGTTTGCAAGCTTAAGCCAAGTTTTGGAAGAGATCATTTTTCCCTGAAGTATATATACATTGGAATTAACGTTGTTGATATATTTAAACCGAAGGTGTTTTTAAAGGGGAGGTTTGTCTCGAGGATTTATCGTCTGTCCAAATATTATGAAAACTTTCCATTTGTTATCATCATCGACTATTCACATCTCTCCACGTGTCCTATCCTTCACCGAATCCAAGCAGTGACTTGCATGGCAGGTTCCACACTTCTTCTTCATCCATGTACTCCCATTGAGTCCACCCTTTGTTTCCAGAATAGATTCCATTTCCTATTCATTTCTATCTACATTGTGGCTTCCTCTAGCTTCCTCCCATGGAGTTTTATGCACTATCATTTAATGGGATCGACGACTAGAAAGGGGAGGGGAGAACAAAGGCTATGATGTCTTTGGGAGAATAGAGGCTACGATGTCCCTGCCGAGAAGAAATTGATGAAAATAGATGTAGATAGATGTGAGAACCATACACAGCTTCCCTCAAACCCCCTACAATCCCTGCATCTAGGATTCAACATGGAGCGAAAAGAAACAATCTCTAAACTTGGGCTGGTATAGAGTGTTGCTTATGGGTATATGGGAAAGCTCTTCAAATTGAGGCACTCACCACCACCATATATAATAATTTGTTGAACTAGATCGATATGGTGATTAGAATCACCCCTTATCCATTAGGATAACATATATATGATTGATCTTATCTACTATCAGTTAGAGTCGAGATCATCCCACACACACTTCTTTTCATTTCGGAAAGAAACTTCGTGTTTCCTGAACATAAAATAGAGTCACCAGAGAGAAGAAATCTTGGAAGTGAAAACATACCAGATGGCTACCCTATTCAATCCATGACTTACTCAACTTGGCTTGAATTTTCTTGCGAGGAACGAAATGTCTATAATTGGTATAGCTCAAAATGCCACTACTATGCATTTATTACATTGGCCTACTCATTTACACATTTTCCAACCATATTTGTTGAAGTTACTCTTAAAAGACACCTTTTTGTATGGTGTACGCACCCTGCTACATATGCAACACGTGTACATACACTAGTTGCATACCTGACAACCCACATATACTCTAAAAAGTTGCAAAAAATAAAAAAGTTTCTTTCTTTTTGGCGGAGTTTACGGGCTATGTCGGGTTGCACAACCATCTAATCCCCTGTATCCCTTATGACAACCAAATAACCATCATTTTCTCCATATAAAAGAAGAGGCAAGTGAACTCTACCAAAAATTCTCCCTTGCATTCCAAGCCTTTTGCATTTCGTTCTGAGTTTTTATCCTCAACATTCCCAACCATTCATCCTCCTTATACAATCCATCCATTTTACCTATATTGGCATGTTGGTTGTGAGGATGTCACATTGGGAATGGTGCACTTGGATTCAAAATAGAGGAACCCAGGCGAGGTTCGTGGAGTGGCTCCGACAAGATTGAAGTTGTAACTTACCATATTGCTATCAATAAAAGAGAATATTCTTGTCCTAGATCTATATTTCTTTATGTTTATATTTACAAATGATTTTCGTGAATATCTAGACCTTTGGATGGTTTTGGTAGCTATGCATATGCTGTTATATTTTTTTCTTTGAAGTCGTTTCAAGTCAGCATTGGGAGGAGGCCTTCAATCCATGAACGAACAATGACAGGAAGGGATCTACTACAAACATAAGGACTTAAGGTAGATAATTTTATTCACTCTCCCTTCCCTTAATTATCATTAGGTCTTGTTGGATTTGGGTAGAATATGAGTAATTCTATCTTTTAAGGTGTCATGGATCTGCCTAGTCAGTAGACCCAGATTAGGGGGGGTTTTCCCCATAGAAATAATGAAATATTGAAAAAATGGCAAGTAGAGAGTTGTGGGTCAATTTGTTTTACCTAATAACGGAAGGAAACAAGGACGATGATAACCTCAAAAGGCTGGTCATGTCCCTGCCACAACATCACAACATAACACTATTGTTTAGTGATTTAGATAATGAAAAATCCACCTTGGAACAACCTATACAATAGGTTTGAACATGAATTTCTAATCCAATTTGATATCCTCCAGGAACAAATCCCATTCCAGGCGCCAATCCTCAATTAACATAGATCTTTAGCTCGGAGCAGCGAAGACCGTCTAACGCTGCATAACTCTTGACTCTAGCAAACAAAATTATGTTAAATTATTTATGTATTTATTCTTGGTTTCTGAAGAACAATCATTAGTTTTATTGGAACAAAAGGTCATGGGTGTGACTAAATCTTCTCCATTACATTGATATTTTCACAACGCCTCCTATTATAGTTTTTTTTAGGTTCATCATTGCTACTATCTCTCCCCTCAAGCCTTGTTCTTCTATGATTCCATTAAATTGATCACCCGAGGCCCTATTTGAATGGACAATGGTTGGAGTTGAGCCTTCTTCCAGAGTCACCTTCACTACTTCAAAGCCTTCTACATCCAACGATTTATCCCTCCAAGAGCCAAATACCTTCTACTTGAAATTCCTAACCTCCTCGAAAGGTACTGAAGTTTTTTTGTACAAGCGAGCAGATAAATGTGTCCTCCTCTCGTGTAGTTTCTCTATTTATCGTTATTACTAAATCGAAAACCCCTTCTAGGTTGTGGCTCCTTACAGGTGGTGGTGTTGATCAATGGCTCTGATTCACCATGAAGGTTTACAGGAGGTCGTGTTGATCAATGTCTCTAATTCTCATAAAGGTTCTCCAATGTTAGTTTTTTTTAGCATTAAATGCCTTTCATGGAGTGGATAACCTAACTTATGAAGTTTTTAGAGTGTTGTGTTACTTGGCGTTATTCCCTTTATTCCAACACATATTATATACTTGGCGTTATTCCATTTATTACTTGGAATTATGCTATTTAGAGTGTTGTGTTACTTGGCATTATGCCCTTGGCGATATGGCTCTATGTTCAAGACTATGATTATATACTCTGTCATCTAGATTAATTAATTTTTATGTTTAATGATCAATATTTTTTTGATGTTATATCAATTGTATTGCGAAATACACACTTCAAAATTTAAGGGTAAGGATCACCATTCTATTTGGAAAAATGAAAATGAAAAAAATAAAATGCGATTGGTTTTTACTTTTTTCATTTCAAAACCTATGAAGTTTCTTTTCAACGTTATCTTTTACAAGAGGGCATTTCCACTTGAGAAATTCAAAATAACTCAAGAGTATGTAACTTCTAAATACAAATTCCAATTTTAGAGAGCACATTTTAGATAGGTAGCATCATTTTCAAATTTTCAATCAATATTATATATTATTTCCTTGTTTTTCCTTTATTTAATTTATAATAGGCCATTTATCAACAATGTCTTAAAAATATTGATAAGCTATTAGGTGCAATCCTCGATAGTTAGGTCTCATCAAAGGATGTCATCTTACTTCAAAAAAATAAAAAAAAGGCCATTGGATTTATACGAAGGTAAATCATCAAATTTACATAAAAAGGGACTTTTTGGGCTATTTGAAGCAATACTTTGAATCAAAGGAAAATGAATTACAACTCCATTCAAAATAATACTTTAGAACATCTATCAGGCCCTGTACTTAAACACAAGGTTTAACTCGCATGTTGTGAGTGTAATTCAAACTTAAAAGGTTTGGAAGCCCAATATATATTTATAGTTGGGAATGTGAGTGTATTTGGGGATCAATCAAATGGCCATTAAGTGTCTGAAATTTGATTTAGACGCAAACTTTTTTTGTAACATCTTCCAATCCTCCCAAAAACAAAATCTCACCGTCTTTAAACAAAGAAACCACCCCAATTCACTTCGGTGTTTCCTTTTCCCTTCTTTTGGGGTATGCTAGTCTTTATTCATGTGGCTATGTCCATTACTCCAGAATTCATTGCGAAAGAAGAGGTATATATCATTGTGATCTTGGGCACCATCGCGTCATTTGGTAAAAGCATATGTCCATTGAAAAATTCAAGGTCGAGCATTTGAGAAGCCTCTTCATATGGGGCTCAATAGTAATCCAGATGAGCTTTGAATTCAATTATCATTGTTGTCACACATCATCTGTATTATAGAATGTTGGATATGAAACCATTATGATAATTCAAACCTTGATACTATCTTTATCAATTCAACATCATTTCATTTAAAAAATATGGATCTTCTAGGATCTTTAAAGCTGGCTACCCTATTTTACTTTCCAACCACAAAGACAATTTATGCACAGACCCCAAGAATTATAAGTTACTCACAACAATATATAATGTGTCAAACTACACTCTCAGAGGCTTTCTATCCACTCCAATGCTAACGAGGAACCTTTACAAAAAAATATTAGTTTGGAGTGTTACATCTTTTGTGGTGAAGGATAAAATTGTTTCTACTCCACACTGCATGGAACCATACCTCATGGAGTTATGAGGAAACTTTTCATTGTTGCAGCTCGTACTCAAGGCTATGAGGTCCATGAGTGCCCAATATCCTTGGAGGAGTTAATGTAGACTTGATGGGATCTACTTTTGATATTATCACGTAGCTAGTACACGCTTATGTTGCATTAGATACCAGTCAAATAGAACAAGCTTATCGGTTTCTCCTTCATAAAATATAAATGTCATTAGTCATGACCAATATCATATAAAGCCAAAATTGTCTGATATTATGAGACCTAGTGAAAGGATTCTATATTGATGTGATTATTGTTGCAGGGAAATTGCTCCTTTATATTGTTCAATATACATTAAAACTTTATGGATCCCTTCCTTTTGATGAACACAAATCAATTAATGATAAATTTAATGATATAGACAGAAGATGAGAGCACAATGAGAAAAGTAATAAAACAATTGGGTATCCCAAACTAGTTTCACATCTACTAAACCCAATTGTTGAGTCCACAACAACACCCATTTACTTTTTATTTTACAAGGAAAAGGAGCCCTGACCCCTTACTAAAATGTCAACCATAATGCCTAATATTCTACTACTTGCATCTAATTCTAACCTTGAGGGAGTTGGGGGTTTGATATTGATTTATGATTGTCTTAAATGCATTTGTTTTTGGGGATTTTCTAAATGGATAACAAAAATTCTACATCATCTTGCTTGTATGTTGTGCTTAATGTCTTCATCTTTATGCTCTTGTATGGTGAGCATACTCTTCAGTTTCAAACTCTTAGCTTAAATCATAATATCCCTAATCATTTCGATTAGTTTGAGACTTGGTACATGCATCCTTCAGGACACTTATATACAGTCACCCATGATTATCTTTGAACAAACCCAACATTCATTTATAAGTTTTTTGAAAGACGGGAATGTAATTTTTATGGTATAATGACACATGTCTTCTTACTCACACAACTGATATCATCTTTTGTGGTTGCACGAGCAGGTTCATAGGGTCACTTTCTTCACATGACCACTCTATCCTTGAAATGCATGTGGGGGAATCCTTCGGTATTCTTCCTTTTTCCTAGACTTCTCCCTATGTGGATCTTGTTTATCATTTTAAGCCAATAATGAACATTATGAACTAAGCCTTGTCTTTCCCAATCCTCAACCAGATTTGTTTTTTATCACCATTGCATTTATGAGGCCAAAATAAGAACATTGATCCTTACGAGGCTCTCCCTGATTGGGAAGTAGATTCATATTTTCTTACTATTTCCTAGAGGTATGAAGCTCCCAAGGTTGCCAGATCAACCTTTCCCATAGGCCTATCCCTGAGCTTCTTCGGATTAATATATATTAGCTTCTTCTTTCAAATTTTCCTCTCTCCTAAAACCCAAGCCAAGGACCTATTGAGATTCTTAGATGTAGATCCTTATCATATCGTAACCCAATGCTTTCTTGCCACTTTTCGTAACTAGTTTCATGCATTGTGGCTTTATGTAATAACCTACTCCTTGATATGATAATTTTTCCTCTCCTTGCAATCTTATCAGGTAACCCCTTCGAGATGTTCATCTTGATTGGATTGACATGTATTGTGCACTTGGATGGCATCGATCTCATTTTATTATATGAGTCATTATTTGTGATATTTATTTGTCGTATGATGTTTCATCTTTACCACTTGGTTGATTTCCATTTGTCATGTCCGAATTTGAGCAATCGCGATCGCCATATAACGTACCTACACAACTTGATGCTTGGTTACTCAAAATCTACATGGTATACCTTGCTCTTATTTTTGGTCCCTAGGTGCAGAACCTTGACTGGTGTGGAACCATGTCACCATGAATGGCATGGAACCTTGACTCATGTGTAACTTGGCCTCATTTTCCTAATTTTCATTTTTATTTTTGTACATAATTTTATATTTTAATTTCATTTATTTTAATTTTAATTTTTGTTTTAATTTATTATTTTTTAATTTATTTATTTCCATTTGTATTTTTCCCTTGGTTTTGCATCTCGATAATTGACTTATCCATACCCAAGTCCTATGTCCTATGTCCCCTCTAGGTTCTTACACAAATCAAATTACCATCTTGATAATCGACTTATCCATACCCATGAGAATAATGTGCCATCGAGAGTTCTTACCATCAGAGTGAGATTATTCCATCAGATTCCAATGGACCTATCAAAGTATGAGTTGAGTTATTACCATCCCGATCATCCAAAGTCTAATAGGAATCCAAACCTCAATTTGTAATTTTGGGGATTTTTACTTTGGGTTATATTTTCATTTTTTGGACCTTGTGTTATATTTTATTTTGGGGAAATATTTCAACCTTTATTTATTTTTATTATTTTTTAATTCCATGTAGGTTGGGGAATGATTTTATTATTTTAATTTTAATATTTTTATTAATTTTGATTTCATGTAGGTTATTTTAGTTATTTTTATTATTTTCCTATTCTCACTACAATAATTGACCAACTTTACAACACAAGCCCCAAGTCCCATGTCCCCTCTAGGTTCTTACACAAATCAAATAAGGGGGATAAACATTGTATTAACCATTCATTAGTTATTTCCCTCATGCATGTGGTACAATATTTTTAGGTTGAAGATCAATGGCTCTAATTCACCCACAAGAAGATCAAGGGTTGTTGAGCACCAAATTTCAAACAGGCATATCTTGAGCTACATGTGTTGGAATCAGGTCCAGGATACCTCATTGGAAAGGAATCAAGGAGAATAATACATTGGAAGGGGATTTCAGGACAAAATAATGATGGAGAAATGTCTATAATAACGAGAAGAATTAAAGAGGACAACAATGGGTAGAGTTAATAATATTTGTAAATGAATACCATTTATGAATTTCCTTAGGGAGAGAATAACCACTCAGGAGTGTCTTCAACTTCCGTTTATAATTCTCACATATTCATTTACAAAATGAAAATGAAATTTGAAGTTGTAAAATGAAAAAACAAAGGGAAATGAAGTGAAAAGTAACAAGAACCAATGAGTCTCTCTTATCTTATAAAAGAGAACTGGTTGAATGTGATAAGGGAATTTTTCCCATTCTGTAGACTATTGATACTCTTATTGTTGGATATGTGAAGAACATAAGTTATTTTTGAAGTCATAACTTTATCAAATGCATTTGAGACTAATCCATAAATGTGTTTGTGATTTGAGTTTGTTTTAGTGTTGATCATTTGAACTATTTGTGTGATTAGTATTTAGAATGCTTATGTTGTTGTGATTTCTAATGAGTACAAGGACAATGTTACAGGTCTTATATGAAATTAGTTGTGATTACATCTGCAATATCGTTGTTTTAACATATTCTTGACTGATATGAAATATTTCTGTTGTCAAAGATATCATTTTAAACTGTATTCATATATTAGTTTTGCTCTTGCACGGGATAGGTTATAAGTAGTTATATTAGATTAGTTATTTCTTTTTTTCTTTTAGAGTAGATTTAAAATTATTTATAACTTTGGGGGATTGTTCATTGTATTTCCGCTTTTTATTCTTTTAATTATTAGTGGAAAACAGGTCCACATACTGTTCATAAACGCTACACCAAATGAGAGTAGGTCTAATTAGGAGTTGTCATTGGGCATTCTCCCTTACCTACTTGACAAACCATTTGGGCCCATGAACACCAATTAGATATCTCTACGACCAGTTCATCTAGTTGTAGAGAGGCCTTCAGATGATGGCTATAATTGGTGCAATTATGGGAAAAATTAGGTTAAGGGGATTGAGTACCCTCACAACAATTATAAATGTACCTATTCTAATTATAATATAAAGAAAAAGGTTGAACGATCCCA
>ML784184.1:0-21166 GCA_009831015.1 Picea engelmannii
AACCCATAGGGAAAGGTAAAAAGGGCAAGGATAAAAAAAGATGTGAAGGTAACAAAAATGTAAAATTTGATGCGAACATTGGAGGGGAAAAGAAGGAGAAGAAGAAAGTGAAATTCCCTTGCAAGTTATGTGGGGATGATCACCTAAACTGATGAGCCTAATTATTGTACATTTAAAACGCTCATCTTTGAAATATTTTTCCACCTCAAAATGATTTAATGTTTTCTTTTGACCATATTTAATAGTTAGTCATGGGTATTTTGTATGTTTCTTAATGAATGTATGATTGAGGTGGATTTTTATGTATAATATACCTTTTTGCACTAATATTTTTGGAAAAAGACATGCATTCCACCAACCAGGTCGAGTTGCAGGAGTCAAGGGTGCCAACCACCTAGAAACAGGGGATTTTGTCTCCTCGAGTCAGTTGTCAATCAAAAAAGATCAAGGGAAATTGTCTACACCTACCTCCAAGAGCGATCCTTGTGCATTTATGACCACTTATGATCAACATCAGTTTGAAAATACAGATGTAAAGGGATGGCATTCCTCATTTACTTATCACGCTCCTTTATTTAGGAAGGAAGGTCTAACTCTCTAGTTATATATAGGCCTCTAGTATAAGAGAGAGGGGTAGTGAATTTTTGAAGAAGCATTGTATGGGGATGTTCTAAAAGACTTATGTTGAAGACTAAGAACTTTGATGTTCATGATGTACTGCTAATATTTATGAAATAAATGGTTTTACCTTCAGTCCATTAAAGTTTCTTTTAGGTTCCTTGTGCTTCTTGGGTAGGGCCCATCCAAGAGGGATCAAGGATCCTTTTTACTATTTCTATAGTTTTCATGCAAATCGGTTGGTGCTTAGATAGTGTTTCATTTTGTATTAAAGTTAGATTTAGCTTTTCATGATAAATTTCCATTTCTGCTAAGATTTTAACTAACTAGCTAGTTGTAGCAGCATCCTATAGAAATGTTCAATAACCTTTTGGAGCACTCCTAGGTGCCTCCCAAGGCTAAGAACCATAGATTCACTTAATTTATTTTATATTCTAGCTTGTTCAATGCTTTTAAAGACTTTCACTACCTTTTTAGACTTCATTTTGCTTCTTGTAGGAGTATCTTGTAGAAACCATGCAAATCCTATAGAAATGCACAGTTCCTGAAGAAATCTCCTACAGGTTTGTTTTAGCTTTATATTTTGACTTAGCTTAATCTTGTTTTCCTGAAAGCATAAGAAATAAATAAAAGCACTTTTATATTAATATGGTCAAGGGGGTAGATTGCTTTGTTCATACATTAGTGTAGTTTCATTTCTAGTACAATTTTTATATCATAGTTTATAGCTTTACTTCTATCACATTTCTTTGTCATAATTTCATAATAGATTCATCTTTTGTTTCAGTTTAACTTTCCTGATTTAGTAATATTCGATGCAGTAGAATAAGTTCTTTTCATGTACTTTAGATTAGTTGTACTTTCAAGTTGGTGTGTTTCCTTCAAAGCAATTAGTTCAAAGATGCTTTTTGTCATTTGATTTCCTACACATTTTCAACCTTTGATCATTTTCAACCCTTTGTTACTGACAATTTCATACTGCACATACAATGTATAGCACCTCTTAAGTTTGTAAAAAGCTCAGGTTGACAAGTAAAGTAGGAGACCAAGGGTACAATAAATAATTGTTTCTATTCCTGGGACCATCACTTTTTGGCGTCATTGTTGGGGAGGTGTTGAAGTCTGCATGTTATTTTATTTTTGTTTTCTTTTGTGTGACTTGGAGAAGTAAAAGAGATACCTCAATCACAAGGCCAAAATCTCTATGGAATTTTTGTAGTGTAACAACCCAAGTTCTTTCACTTCATATGAGTATTGATAGCCCCTTGTCACACTATTTTTTTGCATTAACAATCTGACAAAAAAAAAACAATTTTTTACTTTCTTTTTATTTCATGAATGACTAGACCTAGAGATAGAAAAGGAAATTTTTTACCAAAAAACCCCACTACAAAAACAGGACCAAGAAATCCAGAGATTGGTCCTGAAACACTAGAATACTTCTTGGAAAGGGTTTCAACGTTTCATGGAAACCTGCACAGGAGACCTAGCTAAAGCAAGTACAACCAAAGCTTATCAAGAAAAGGATGAGAGATTCAATATGGAAGAATGAGAAAATATATTCACACTACTCCAATGACCTAATCAATATGAATACAATGAATGAGAAATATACACTCATATAGGACAGAACATTCCATAATTAAGAAAAGCGAACAAACAATGAGTTTTTCTCAGGAATCCATGCATGCATAATAGTGATGGTCTAAAAATAGAAAGTCTAAAATAGAACTAGCTCAAGTTAACTAATAGTGAAATAGTGAGTCGAAAATAGAAATATCTCCAACACCCCCCTGAACATCACTATGGAGTAATAAAAAATGAGTCCCGACAACTAGACCATATTAGGTACTCGTGTACAATGAAACTAATGAACATTAAATAAAAAATGAGGAAAGAGAGAAAACCATGTGGGAACAAAACCCCCCCTCAAAAGACAATGCATCAAAACAAAAAAAGGAAATTGCGAGAAAAATGTGTTCTTCACTCCAAGACGATCCTGCAAAGTCTAAAACTTCAACCCAATGAAGGTCTTCGTGAAGATGTCAGCAGTTTGTTCAAAGGAAGGAGAAAACTGCAGATCAATGATCATGTCAGTACTAGATCTTTGATGAAATGCATGTGGACCTCAATGTGTTTGGTTCATTGTCATTGTATTGGATCTCTACAAAATCTCATTATACTCTGATTGTCACACCATATGAAAATCGGACAGTGAAACTGGATACCAAGCTCGATAAGGAAGTGTTGAATCCAAAGTGCATGAATGACACAGTTGACTACTCGTCTGTACTCAGCCTCTATGGAAGATAAAGAAATGGATGATTACTTGTTTTTTGACCAAAAAATAGGGCCTAACCCCAAACTAAGAGTGTACCCAAAGTGGACTTGTGATCTATGCCATTGTCAACCCAATTTGAATCTATGAAGCCTATGAAATTCAATGCACAAACAACTACAAAGTGAATCCCATAACTCATGGTGCCCTGAACATATCTGAGGATTCATTTGGCAGCCTTCCAGTGAAGATCAAGGGGCTTCTGAATGTATTTAGAAACTACTCCTACTACATATGAGATATCTGGATGGGTGTGGGTGAGATACATAATACTCCCCACCAAATGTCGATACAAAGTGTTGTCCACTAATGGTGTATCCCCACCATCCTTAAGTATAATCCCAGATAAGAAGAGTGTAGGTGAAAACTTACAATCTGTCATGTGGAATCTATCCAGAATATCCCTGACATGCTTAGCCTGAGAAATTTTGATGCCAGAAGCATCCTGACTAATCTCAAGACCAAGAGAGAAGTGAAGGGGACCCATGTCTGTCATAGAGAACCCATCATGAAAAATATCTTTGACCAAAACAATGGTTGAAGCAGAGCTACCAGTGATCAAAAGATCATCAACATAGAGTACTAAAATCATCAAAGAGTTAGTAGTCCTCAACATGTAAACATTGCAATCAGGTTTACATCTAACAAAATAATGTGAAAGCATATAAGAATCCATCTTTTCATACCATGCTCTAGGTTCCTTCTTGAGGCCATAGAGTGACTTCTTCAGTTTGCATACTAAAGAGGAGTTTTGAATGAACCTTGGTGGTTGCTCCATGTAGATCTCCTCTGAAAGATCATTGTGAATAAAATCATTCTTCACATACATCTGGTGAAATTCCCATCCTTTGGTTGTTGTAATGGCTAGAACCAAGCGAATGGAGTCCATCTTTTCTATATGAGAAAAGGTCTCATCATAATTTATCCCATGAATTTATTGAAATCCTTTTGTAGCTAGTCTTGCCTTGTACCTTCTTACCTAACCATATTCTTCTCTCTTGGTCCTATAGACCCATTTGCATCTAACAAGTTTCCTCCCTGATGGAAGTGGAACTAGATCCCAAGTTTGATTCTCTAGGAGTGAGTCATACTCATCCTGCATCGTTTCTTCCCATAATGGATTTCCCACAGCCTCATTGTAGATCTGCAGATCAAAATATTGAACCATATAGCAATGCATGGGCATCACTTATTCATAAACTGAAAGTACATGAGAAGTCTCCTCGTGTTGATATCAAGTTCTCCTTGAATCCAATGGATCAAATGCAAGGTCTCATGTTTTTTGAAGTGTAGATTGTGCCCACTTGGGAATCTACTGAAGCTCTAGCGTTGGCTCCTCATCTGGTTGTACTACCTTCTCAACTCCATGTACAAAATCCTATGAATATGATTCTGAATATGTAGCATTTGAGTGTATGGAATCATCAGCTCTGATGTCTGGAACTAATGGAAGAACAAGAGTATCTGCATGTTTCTCTAGTGGTGCATGAAAATGAATCTCCTCAAACTAAATATTGTGCTTAATGATGAGTCGGTTTGTAGAGGTATATATCAACCTGTACACCTTCACATCATCTGGATATCCCACAAATATGCAAGGTGTGCTCTGTGGATCTAATGCTTTCCTCTTTTCAGAAGAAATATGGGCCCATGCATGAGATCAAAAAATGTGAAAGTCTGTTACATATGGTTTGTCACTTGTTCAAGCCTCAAAATGTGTCATGTCCTCAACGGATCTATGAGTATATCTGTTCTATTATGTAAGTAGGACAGTTAAGTGCCTCGGCCCAAAGCTTGGAAGGAAGAGACCTCACATGCAACATGCAACTGCTCATCTCCTTGAGAGGTATGTTCTTCCTTTTAGCAACTCCATTTTGTTGTGGAGTGTATGGAACTGTATGCTACAACTGGATATCATCCTCATGACAAATATTCTGAACATATTTGTTGATATTCTCCCCCCCATT
Organism: Picea engelmannii; assembly: GCA_009831015.1. Lineage (NCBI taxonomy): Eukaryota > Viridiplantae > Streptophyta > Pinopsida > Pinales > Pinaceae > Picea > Picea engelmannii. The sequence goes on from ML784184.1 coordinate 4,924, forward strand.
TTCTGTACGGAGGATCTTGATATTCATCCCAATTTGTGGCTCTTCTAGAGCTTTAAATTCTTTGAGATGCTCAAAAACTTTAGAATTTTTACTAAGAAAATAAACCCAAGTATAGTGTGAGTAATCATCAATAAATGTGAGGACATACCTTGCTTTCTTGAAGGACGGATGTGGAAATGGACCCATGAGTTCACTATGAACAAGCTCCAAGGAAGAGGAGGCTTTCTTTGCCTTCCCCTTTTCAAACTTCTCTTCATGATGCTTGCCAAGAATGCATCCTTCCCAAACCCCTTCAAAAAAGTGAATCTATGGCAAGCCTTTGATCATTCCTTGCTTGGAAATTCGTTGCATGTACCTAAAGTTTAAATGACCAAATATCTCATGACATACTCTACTACTATCATCAGCATGCGTTAGTAGTAAAGAGAGTCATGGTCAACAAACTTAGTGAATTTATACAAAATTGATTTTTGATCTACCTCACCAATTGTAATAATGGAATTGTCATGCATGTCAAGTACAGAAACTGGATCTCATGTAAATTCAACATTTTTACATGTTTCAATGATCTGATAAACTGAGAGCATATTTATAGAAAACTTTGGAACATGTAAAACATTCTCAAAACTGCCATTATGGAGTTCCACTCTTCCCTCTCCTACTACTTCTATTGGAGTATCATCCCCCATGAGAATAGGGAGTCTTGAGCATGAACTCAAAGAAGTAAAGACTTCCTCTTTGGAGGCCATATGATGTGATGTGCCAGAATCTATAATTCATGAATTAGATGAGGAATTAATTGCAACAATATCATGATTATTACCTTTCTTAGGAGTAAGATCTTCTTCTTTCTTCTTCTTGGCTCCTTCAGGAATAAAGTTTCCAAGGTTTTTTCTTTTTTCTAAAGTACCTCTGCCATAAGATCGATTTGCTTCTTCATGCATGTGGATTCTTCATGATTTGGTTTATTGCAATAAGTGCATTGCTTTCCCTTCTTCTTCTTCCCTTTGGGAATTGAAGACTCTTTAGAACTTGAAGAATCCTTAAAGGGTTTAGAATATCCCTCCTTTTCTTTTTGTTTCTCCTTTCCTTTCAGTTTGGATTTTTTATTGAATGACCCTTTTCCATCCTGCATGGTGAGTGCATGTGCTTTGGGTTTTTTAATTAGACCCATTTGAATGAGATTTTCATGCTCATGTGTGGGAGAATCAACTGAATTCTCTATGGTAGGCATCTTCCACTTTGATCCCAAGAGATATCTGCCAGGATGGAAAGTGGAGACACAGATAACATATTATGGTCCTAGCTTAGCCAATATTTTTAGAATAGGTTGATCCACTTGTTTAGACTTATAAATACCACAAGATGCCAAGATCAATATCAAAGATTTAAACTTGGTAAAGAAATCTTGTATATTATCAAAACTTTTAGGATCCAAGGTATTCAACTCTACCTCAGCATATGAGTTGTCATCTCATCCTGTTAACCAAAGAGACCTTCCAAGGTGGTCCATATATCGTTTGGAGTCTTACATGCGGCAACATGAAACCATAAATCAGTTGAAATTAATTCAAGAAGAAGTAATGTGGATTCATCCTTATGGTTCGCCCATCTAGTCTTCTCAATCGTTGTTGTAGGTTTCGTCTCTGGCACCATCATCAAATTGTACAATCCTTTCCTTTTGAGTTGAAATTCAGCCTTTGGCTTCCATTCAAAATAATTGTACGGTGTGATAATTATCACCAAAATTTACTGAAGAATTGGTGTCGTATCCATCCCTCTTACTGGTTCTAATAAAACCTAAAAGATTAATCTCAATTTGCAAATGAAAAATAGAGAAATCACTGCAAAAAAAGAAAATTTTCAAGGGTGTCACACCCTACTTAAGGATACAATGCGACAATGGCCTTAGTGTCACACTCTGGTAGTTCGGAAGATGCGACACTATGGAAACTGAGAAAGGAGGCTACGAAACAGTCCAAAAAATGTTTATTTAGAAGGTGTCCCTGTGACTGTCTCACCTTTCGACAGGGAGAGGGTGTGACACTTTGCTACGGTTGCACTTTTCGACAAGGAGAGGGTGTGAAACTTTCAATAGTCGCACTTTTGTATAGGGAGAGGATGCGACACTATTAGATACACAGATTATGCTTGCTAAAACTCTGATTTCCCTCTTCGCTTGCTTGTCTGGTTTGCTCCAAGAAGCTCGGATCTGATACCATGCCAATGTTTCATGGAAACCTTCACAGGAGACCTAGCTAAATGAAGTACAAACAAATATTAGCAAGAAAAGGATGAGAGATTCAATATGGAATAATGAAAAAATATATTCATACTACTCCAATGAGCTAATCATTATGAATACAATGAATGAGCGATATACACTCATATAGGACAAAACATTCCATAATTAAGAAAAGAGAATGAACAATGAGCTTTTCTCATGAATGCATGCATGCATAATAGTGATGGTGTGAAAATAGAAAGTCTAAAATAGAACTAGCTCTAGTTAACTAATAGTGAACTAGTGAGTCGAAAATAGAAATATCTCCAACAAAGGGAAGCTAGAGAATTTGAGAATATTTCAAAAGAGAGTCAATTCTCACCTCATGCCATGGCCGATGAAGAAGAAATATATGAGTTCCCTATTTGTGAATCTGATGGAGAAGCCAAGATGAAAAATAGTAATCCTTCTGCTTTACCTCATTTTCATGGGCTTGTCTCTGAAGATCCTAACACTTTCTTGTTTGAGGTTGCAATTATATGCTAGACATATGATTATACCACTGATGAACAAAAGCTCAAACATTTTCCCTCTACCTTGAAGGATTAAGTTGTAATATGGTTTATGAGTTTGGAAGGAAATAGTATCACAACTTGGGATCAAATGAAAAACACCTTCAGTGAAAGATACAAAAACTATTGTAGAGCAAGAGATACAAGGGATGAGATTTTCAAAATGACACAAGGACCTAATGAATCTATAGAAGACTTTGAAGAGATATTTCAACTAAGCTACAAGAGAGCTCAAAATTTCACTATAGATGAAAATTCACTCAAGTTTTTCTTACTCAGAGGAGTAAGAGAAGATATGATGGAAACATTGAATCTCCTATCCAATAGAGATATCTACTATTTGGACTATAATGATATAAAAAGAATATTCAGGAACCATTCGAGGTCCTCCATAAAGAAAGGTAGAATCAGTAGAGGTTTCATCTCTCCATCTTCTAACCCTACAAATCATATAAAGAATTAATTAGGAGGATTGATAGAAGATATCAAGACTGATGGTTTACACTCTTGAGCCATGCAAATAGATACAATGCAGATCAAGAAGAAATAGGAGGAAGCAGAGAAGGAATTGACTATCTATTGTTCCAAATGCACTAAAAAACATCCTAGAAATGAGTGCCCTTTAGACCTTATATATGTTTGTGGAATTTGTGATGAAAATCATACAACTAACAAATGTCCTTCTTTTCCAGGTTTGAAAGCTACATTTCAAGGATCAGAAGAGAACGTGGAGTCACTATACTTCATCAATCAAAAGAGGCCTAGAGCACCAAGACTATTCTAAATAGGTTTGAACTTCAATCCTGCTCAAAATTTTAATGCATATAACTCTCAGATGCCTCCTCAACCATGGATAACCCGTCACCTTGGACTAATCCAAACCCTTGGCAATACCAGGGACCTCTAATTCCTTCTCCATGCCATTATTTTCCTAGCATGCCACAAATTTAGTGGAATCAACCATCACAAGGATGGAGGGCACAAAATTTCCAACAACCTGCATTACTACCTCTTTATCCTCCTCAAAAAAACATTACTCCAAGAAATGTTCCTCCTAAGCAACCTCAACTACCTGCTCAACCTGCTCCAAATCCAAACAATAAGCAATTCCAACCTGTATACAACAATGATACAACTTATCATACCTATTCTGTGTAATTAAAAGAGATAAATCTCAGATCAGGAAAAATCTTACAACAACAACCAAAGCTCATAGAAAATGAATAATCTGAGAAGTAAAACATTACCTTACCTCAACCACAAGCCCCTCCTTACCCTGAAAGATTACAAGAAAAGAAAACTTATACAACCAAGGAAAAATAAATTTTAGGGGAGCTTAAAAATTTGTGCATAAAGATACCTCTCTTACAAGCTCTTAAGGATGTGACCATTTTCAATAAGTATATCAAGGAAGACTACATTAGAATACCGGGGAGGAAAAGGAAGGATGCTCCCACCATAAATGTTGTAGGACAACTAGATGGCCTTATCCTTGGGAAGTTAATTATACCTAAATACTTGGATCGAGGGAGTCCTTTAGTAAATTTCCATATTAAAAACACCCTGGTACAAAGTACTCTTATTGATCTAGGAGTTGCAATCAACATTATGAATAAATATACCATGATGAAACTCAACCTTCAGGGATTTCTGAGAAACAACCCAACTATCATACAACTTGCAGATCGATCCACAGTTAAACCTGAAGGCATGTTGAAAGATATCATAATTTCCATTGACTCATGGGAGTACTCTACTGACTTCCTAGTCCTTCAACCCAAGTCTCAGTCCAATGTATATCCTCTCATTTTGGGAAGGCCTTGGCTAGCCACAAAAGATGCATACATTGGTTGTATGGTAGGAAATATGACCATCACTGATGGCCTTTCCCAAAAGCAAATTGTTGCCCAACCTTCGATAACAGAAAATGTGCCTATGTGGGTGGAAGAGGAAGAAGACCTGACACAAACAACTTCCTACCCCATATATACAATCCACACTTCCTTGGCTAATAATACCATTGATGAGGACACTTTCCTTGAAAATTTTCTTCAAAATCAATATCCAAAAGATGTGAAAATAAAATGGATAAATGATGATAATAGATCTAAAATTTATACAGAAAATAAGATTGAATTATGGACAGATTTGTTTACTACTGATATAGAAGATCCAACTGTCAAAACCATAGAAATCAACCCTGCAGAAACACTCAAAATCAGCAGGAACAAAAACTGTTAGATATACTGAAAAGAAATATTGAAGCTTTTCCATGGGATTATAAAGACATGAAAGGCATCCATCCTTCTATTTGTATTCGTAACATTTACATAAAAGAGGATTGCAAACCTATTAGGCATCCCCAAAGAACGATGAACCTTGCAATGAAAGACTTTGTTAAACAAGAACTCCAAAAGTTGCTTGATGTCAGATTCATATATCCTATATCAGATAGTGAACGGTCTCCCCTCTAGTTATTGTCCCAAATAAGAATGGGATATAGAGGATATGTGTGGATTATTGGGAGTTGAACAAGGCTACCAAAAAGGACCATTTCTCCCTACCTATTATTGACCAAGTTTTGGATGTCTTCGCCAAGAAGAAATACTTTTCCTTTTTGGATGGTTTTAGTGGACACAATCAAATTCAAATTAGTCCTGAGGATCAAGACAAGACGACCTTTACTTTCCCATAGGGTACATTTTCCATATCAATACAAACCCCATGGTTTGCTGATATAGAAAATTACTTTACAACAGGAAAGTTTTCTCAACATTTTTCCTACAGGGAGAGATGCAAGATTGTCCGGAAAAGTTCAGTCTACACTTGGGTTGCAGGATATTTGTTCAAATTATGTCCAGATCAGATTTTGAGGAGATGCATAAGGGAAGATGAGGTGCATTATATATTGCATGCTTGTCATGATGAACCATGTGGAGGTCATTACGCAACCAAGAGGACAACTTCTAAGATCTTACAAGCTGGATATTATTGGCCAAACCTACATAGATATGCTCAGCAATATACTTCACATTGTGATGAATACCAAAGAATGGGGAAACCAACAATGAAGAATGAAATTCCTTTACAACCCCAAGTATCATTAGAACCTTTTGACAAGTGGGGCATAGACTTCATAGGTCCAATTGACCCTCCATTGGGGCATAAGAAGCACATTTTGGTATGCACGGATTATCTGACAAAGTGGGTTGAAGTGAAGGCCATGAAGGATGCCACAGAATCAAATGTAGTAACATTCCTCCAAGAATTCATATTTTCAACGTTTGGTTATCCAAGGGAGATAGTCACGGATCAAATCCATCAATTTACATCAAGGCTTGTTGAAGAAATTATGAGGGAACATAACGACTGCCATAGAAAGTCAAATCCCTACAACCCTCAAGAAAATGGGCAAGTTGAAGGTACAAACAGAGAGCTAGAAAACATCCTCACTGAAACAATGACCATGGACAAAAAATATTAGTCAAAGAAGCTCATTGAAGCATTCTAGGCATGCAACATTACATGGAAAATTACCACAATGCTTACTCCCTTTGAATTAGTTTATGGTAAGAAAAAACATGCTTCTTATTGAATGCAAATATCACACAATGAGAACAACAATTGAATTAAACATAAATTTGTAGTCGGCACTAAAAGAAATATTCAGCCAACTAAATGCATTATATGAGTACAGGATGCAGGCCCTCTTCAAAACTGAAGTGGTGTAGCAACAAAGAAAGTATTGGCATGATAAGAAAATTAAGTACATAAAGTTCAAAGAAGGAGATTGGAATTTGTTATATGACTCAAGTTTTAACGATTTCAAAGGAAAATCAAGGACAAGGTGGCTAGGGCCCTGCATCATTGAAAAATGTTATGATAATGGATCAATGCAGATAAGAACCATTGATGAAGAAGGAATATCACTACTAGTGAATGGATTCAGAATAAAGACTTAAAATAAGCCCCTAACAAAAGAAGAATTCACAAGAATAGTGAAAAACAAATATGGATGTGATTGATAGCAGTCATGTTCTCAATCCATCCCCATGATGAAAAAAAAATAAAATAAAATAAAATAAAAATACTGGATGAAAACCTCCACTGGAGGTAGTCTCATATCTTAAGAATAAATGAATAACCTTGTCAGGAAAACTTCTCAGAAGCCCGATGAGGAAAGGCATTAGTGAAAACCAGAGATGGCATTTCTTCCTTGAGAAAAAAAAAACGAAAGAGAAAAAAAATAAAAATAAATAAGAAACTAAAATAATTTTTGTACTAACATTTTTTTTTTGCATGTACCAGGGACTTCATTACTGCAACCATTTGCAGAGAAAAATCAATAGTCAACATCACCTTCAATAAATACAGTTAGCATTTCCATATTCATACATATCATTTTTCATTATACCCATATTCATATCATTTCCTATCATAATCATCCATATTATTCATCCATGTCATACATACCACTTCCATATCCAATACATCTCACTTTACATTTTTATCAAAATCAAATAGCCTATCAAATTGTTCTATCAGGTTGTTCTACAAGGTTCTACGGGATAACCTACATGGACGATTCTAAGAAAAATAGGCAAGGCAACCAAATTCAAGACCAATATCAGCAGTTCAAAGATCAATATCCGAACAAGGACCACCTTCTCTAGCCATCCTTTGTTATCGATACATCCTCAAGATAGTAAAAATCAACTTCTAGATGATACTTTGTATCCTGTAGAAAATATTATGCATGGCAGAAATAGATCTACATGACGCTCTGTATCTTGTAGCATGATTCGAGGTCACGATATCCTAAATCATTGCAGATATGATCTCGAGAAGATTCTACATGCACCAACATGAAGACAAACTACCTCCAGCCACCTGCAACAAGCATATTACTATGCATGCAAAGTTAAGTAAAGGTAACATAACTATTTACACTATCTATATTTAATGAAGCCTCATACATCCATATCTATGTTTATTTTATATGATCAAGCATTCATAAAGTCTAAAGGGTGGTGAAAACGAGAACGTTTACGACTTGTCAGTGGGGGTGGCATAATTCGTGCCAAAATATTGAATTGACATGTGGAGATCGAATGGTTTAAGTGGAGGTTTACTTATTTGAGTGAGAAAAGGTACAAATTAAGGAATTATGAATACAAGTCGAATGTTGTTGTACTTTTGCGACAAGACAGCATTCATGTCCACGATTTAAGGGTATAACTCAGAGTTAGAAGAATCAAAGCACCATTTCAAATTTGAAGAGGAAGAGTAGCTCCAGTTGGGAGGAATCAAGAATCTAAGCTCGTGAGAGAAGAGGACAAGCAAAATAATCAACCAGAGGACACTGCAAGAGAAGAATTTCTACAAACTGCAGGTAACCATGAAACCCTAGACAGAGAATTATCACTTCAATATTGAACATTTGTTTCATTCATTCAAGTTTCATGTGTTTTGACCTATGGTCATTTCTAGGAAGTTTCATGTTCATTTAAACAGCAAGCAAGACATACCCTGCAGAAACCAATTTTTTTACAGTCATGTAGACTTTGTTATGAAATCAAACCAACGTCCCATGTGTCAAGAGCTCTCAGTCCAAAAAAAAATTGAGCCTATGGTCGAACCCTCTCGACATTAAAATTCTTCAGCCTTCTTAAAAAATACACCCTGTAGAATTTTTGATTTACACAGTTCTTGTAGAACTCTGTTTCTACATGAATGACTGTAGAAAAACGTGTCAACTTGGAATTTGATGGAGAAAAAACCCTCATCTCACACTTTTTCTTCAAGAAAACCTTTTGCTAAAATTTTTGACCACCAACTTCTCTAAAGACCAGCCCAACTTATCACCCTCTCTAAGGAGAAAGTCAACCTGAATATTATACAGGAAGCCTTCAACAAAGCCTTCCTCTCCACTCATCATCCTAACAAATAATTATGGGACTAGGATTTAAGAGAAGGGAACCAACAAAGCCCGCCAGGGTTTATGACAACCCTGAGATAGTGGGAATTTCTCAAAAATGTGAGTGGTTGGGTTACTTTGAGAGACTAAGAGGGTTTGATGATGAGGTTTCCATGGAGTTTGCTCATAATTTCCATAGAATACAAGATCAATATTATGTGACTACAATCAAGGGGCTAACCATCAGGATCAATGAAGCCTCCATCAACTAAATTTCTATTTTACCTTTGGGCATTCCTTGGGAGAAAGAAAAATATATGAAACCATTGATGCCAAGAAGGAATTCTTAATCCATAATGAGAAACCCGATGAGGAAAAAAATGGCAGAAAAAAGGAAAGCCTCCCTCACCCATGGCAGGAAGTAGAATATCACATCATCAAATACATTACTTGTGAGGGTAGGATGAGTGTAGTCTATCCCTATGATTTCAGACTATTATATTGGCTTAGGCATCTTCCAAACCAGGAACTACAACTGAATCTGAGTATCCCTTATTTTCTTCTTCATTCACTCAAGGAAATGAGCTTAAAAGTATACAAAGGGAAACAATATCTTAGCACATCATGGCCTCATCAAGTTGATAGTCTTTGATTCTCTTAGGAGCTTGAAACATAGAATTATGTGGGAATATTTCATCAACATGGACATACAAGATTTTAAACAAGTACAAGCATCCATGAGTGAGGAAGAAAGAAACAAGGGAGAGGAACCTAAGAGACTCACCAAGCCCAAGAAATCAAAACAATAAAAGAGGGGGAAGAAGCAAAATATAGATGAACAAGATAAAGAGGTGGTTGATGTCTTAACAACTTTAGGGACCCCTACAGTCAGCCCTATGAAAATCACCACTGCAGAGTGGGTGCATCCTAGAAGGAGGAGGTCCAAAAAAATCAAGAAAAGTCAAAAAAAGAGGATCCCAATACCATGAGCCCCACTCACTATCACGCCCCAAGTAGAATAAGTTAAGGACTCTCCTAATCCTAAACAACATAAAGAAACAAAAGGGAAGGAGCCTCAAGAGGAGATTGTGATGAAAGACGAAATACCAATGGAAGGAACCTCTAAAACTAAAACTCTTGTGGAAAAACTTCTTTATGCAACCATGTTGGAACTAGAGAAAGCCAAGGTTGATGCCATCAAGTGGAAAAGGGTGACAGAAGATAATAAAGAAAAGCTGAAAAAAGAGGTTGATGATGACCCTCATTATTGTACATTTTAAAGGCTCATCTTTGACATATTTTTCCACGAAAAAATGACTTAATGTTTGCTTTTGACCAAATTTAATAGTCAATCATGGGTATTTTGTATGTTTCTTGATGAATGTATGATTGAGGTGGATTTTTATGTATAATATACGTTTTTGCACTAATGTTTTTGGTGAAAGACATGTGTTCCACCAACCAAGTCGATTTGTAGGAGTCAAGGGCGCCAACCTCCTAGAAACATAAGATTTATCTCCTCGTGTGAGTTGTCATCCAAAGATCAAGGGAAATTGTCTACACCTACCTCCAAGAGCGCTCCTTATGCATTTATGACCACTTCTAATCAACACCAGTTCAAAAATACAAATGTAAAGGGTTGATATCCCTCATTTACTTGTCACTCTCCTTGATTTAGGAAGGGAGGTCGAACTCTCTAGTTATATATAGGCCTCTAGTTTAAGAGAGAGGGATATCGAATTTTTGGAGAAGCATTGTATGGGAATGTTCTGCAAGACTTTTGTGAAGACTAAGAACTTTGATATTCCCGATATACTTCGGAAATTTATGAAATAAAATGGTTTTACCTTCAGTCCATTAAATTTTCTTTTAGGTTCCTTATGCTTCTTGGATAGGGACCATCCAAGAGGGCTAAAGGACCCTTTTTACTATTTCTGTAGTTTTCATGCATATTAGTTGGTGATTAGATAGTGTTTCATTCTCTATTAAAAATAGATTTAGCTTTGCATGATAAATTTCACTTTCTACTAAGATTTTAACTAACGGTCCAATTGTAGCAACACCATGTAGAAATATTCAATAACCTTTTGGAGCACTCCTAGTTGCCTCCCAAGGCTAAGAACCATAGATTCACTTCATTATTTTATAGTCTAGCTTTGTCAATTATTTTAAATACTTGCACTACCTTTTTATACTTCATTTTGCTTCATGTAGGAGTATCATGTAGAAATTGTGCAGATCCTGTAGAAATCTCTTATAGGTTTGTTTTAGCTTCAGATTTTGACTTAGTTTAATACTATTTTCCTGAAAGTGTCAACAAGCAATAAAAGAACATTTATATTGATAATGGTCAATGGGTTAGATTGCTTTGTTCATACATTAGTGTAGTTTCATTTCCATTAGAGTTTTTCTGTCATAGTTTACAAATTTACTTCTATCACAGTTGTTACACATTATTTTGGTCACCCCAGTGATCCATTGAAAAACATGTGTTCATGTTCCGAAAAAGAATCTTTTACCATGACGGAAGTGACTGACTTTCTCTTCTTGAAAACTTTATGAAGAAAGGTCGTCACAGGTTGCACCATATGTAGGAGGCGACGATTCTTGATCGTCGCCCTCTGCCCTGAAGCTGGCCTGGGATGTCTCAACAGTCTTCTCTACAGCTAGGGTATGATGATGTCAAAAGACTAATAAAAGGTCAAGTTTCATGAAAGTTCTAGAAGGGGATCTTCTAGAAGATGAGGTGGCATCCGAATGGTTTGGATCTTACTTGCTTCTTTGATTTGGTGGGATCATCCTAATCTCTTCAACCATCTCTCTTTCTCCTATATAAAGAGGGATCTATCATGGAAAAGGTTAAGCACAGAAGGTTGATTCAAGGTTAATGAAGATTGAATAGGCTAAGAATTGGATGAGGAATTCTACTTCAGTACATACTTGAGGGCTTCATTTTAGTTCATCAAGTCATTGTGGATCTTCTTCATTCAATGTTGGAGAAAAGAGTTATCGAGAGGGGAACTTGCAACATCAAGGCTTTGGTTGTAATCTTCGCTTTCATTTTAATATGATACAATGATATGTTTCTTTCCCATAAAACTTGCTTGGTTTTATTGTATGATTCCTTGATCACCTACATAGGTTCTCGTTGATTATATTATATTGCTTTCACTTTGGTTGGCATGTGTTCCCTTGCAGATTCAATATCACATGATCACCGGAGTGAAGCTAGGACGACGATGGCAGGAGAGAGCGATATTTAAATGGTATGTTGCATATCTCTTGTTAAATAGCAAACTCAATGGTTAGAGCTTAGGGAAAGCGTCATATTATGTTCTGTTTTGTCCTAGATCTAGGTGGATCTAGGGAGATCTTTTTATGTCTGCATTTACCGATAAGTCTCATAAAAAAATTGGCGACCATAATGGGGATATGATCTCCTTTTTATTTTTTGCTTCCCATTTGCCTTTAGTCTACCTTCCACTGATAAATTTTATCCTCTAAGTCTGTGGGTGATCCATTTAGACTCAATGGGTTTAGAAGTTCCATTAGATTTTTTGTCTTTCTCTCAATTTTTCTTCATTTACAGAGATCATTGCACTGTGTCTCATTGACAGCCTGTGATGACACCTAAACGTCACACTCCTCTTGACCAATCCAGTGTGACGATGTCGCACTGTGCCCTGCTAGCAGCCTGCAACGACCCTTGCTTGTCGCATTGTGTCCCATATCCAACCTGTGACGACTTCTGTAGATTTTGTTGGAGTAAGTCAATTTCTCTTTTTCCACCTAGATTTGCCTCAAGGGCCTAGGGTGAACTTCTAATTCCCACGTTTGATCGATCTTTGAGTTTAAAGCTTGCTCTTGATTGATTTTCAATGATTGAAAGTTTTTCTTTGCATTTTGCAAGTTTTTTCCTGTGATCATTGTCACAAGGATATAATCTCGGATCTTGATCTGGGTGCTTGTTTGACAAAGGGTCTTTGGTTTGTATGAAGTTTTGGATTCATTTTATTTTCAAATTGTATGTTGATTAGGAAACACTTTTTGCTTGCATATGACAAAAAAAATCTTGTCTTTTTCATTTTTGTCTATATTACGAGTTTGATTTGGGAATTGTGTTGAGAGTGTCTTTATTTTCTTGGATTACATTTTCCTTTCTTCATTAAATCTCTGATTTTGTTTCGAAAAGGAAGAACTAAATTCATTTATTCTTTTAGTAATATCTCATAAGAAAATTTTTGCATTCGAAATATTTGTAAAGAGAAGAAATGGAAATTTTTGTAGTTTGTGGTTATTTGGAATTGTGTTCATTCGAAATTAAGCAATCGTCATTTGTATCTTCTTGTACTTCAAAAGAATACCTTCTCCCTACTGTAATTAGAGTTCATTGAATTGGAAAATTGCACATTCATCTCTTTTTGCATCTTATTGGGTCAAGGTCACAACTTCATCAATTTCATCTTCATATCCCTTTTGAGTAAACAACAGCCTCTAAAACACAGCGTAAATTTAAAATTTATTAGTAACTTTTATTTTCTAGGGATATTTTTCACCAACATTAGCTAGGATAGTTCTTTGGAATAGGTTTTAAGGCACACTCTCCAAAGCATCAAAACACACAATAGTATCTTTTGATAGGGAGAGTTCAAATCCAATTGCTACATTTTGTCATGGGAAGCCCTTCTCACACAAGGGTCAAACCTGAGGTCGCATTAAGACTGGAAAAGTTACTCACCCTACCTTGTTGGTATTGGTGTAGAGATTGCGTGTATTATTAGGGCTCACTTGAAGGTATACACACAGTTATGAGTGGAAGCCTTTCGAGTTGATTTCGAGCTAGATACCATGCCTTTTCGCGTGGATCAGACTGTTGATTGTTTCCCTAGGAATCACCATTGTAGTTGGTAACCTTAGTAGCCTACCTCTTTAGGGTCTTTACACAAGGTGACTATGGAGGGGAAAGTCTTCACGGTACCTGGAATCGACGTTGGCCAAACTCACTCAGGCTCCTTAGAGGGTATACCCACAATTATGTGTGGGAGCTTGCACCAAGGTGTAAGTCCATTAAGAAATTCGTCAACGTAACTTTTCCACCCTCTTTATCCCAACCCCTTCTTGTCTTAATTTCGCGACGTTGGATTTCATCACCAATAAGTGACTTTGAAATAAGAAGGTTTGTTTGTTTGTTTTGATTCCTAGATTTTATTAGCGAGTGTCGTTTGTTTTCTCGAGTTGGCCATAGATTTTTTTAGTTCTTTAATTGGTTCAGCCAACATTGACCTTCACCGTTCACATAGGATGCAAGGGCTACCCCCGAAAGACCCGGAAGGTTATCTCCCTTTTCTTCCTAACTCACAAGAAGGCTCTCCGGAGGGAATAGTCAATAACGAAGTAGCTACTGAAGTTGGAATCACATACTCTTTGGAACAATTTAGAATTGTTTCGAATTCTTTAGAGGCATTCAAACTCCCTATAAATCTGTTATTGAGTGTTGTATGGAATCCACATATACTCCAGATGAATTCATCAGGAGAGCTCGTTGTTGACGAAAATTTTGAAGTACTTGTTGGCCCTAACATAGGATCTAGAGTAGAGGATCTACTTTTTCATAGTGAATCATTCAAGACCTCAACTCACACTGTCGAAACTTCCAATCCTAGTTATGTTCCTTTAACAATACGTGATCTTTACAGAAACCTAGGAGCGAGTCCTTATCCACCTATGGCATCACAAATGCCTGAGACGTATGTTACCTATACGGTACATTTAGACCATTTTACTAGTACCACCAGTAGTGTCACCACCGTTCCAGACCAATTTTTGGTTGGTTCTCACACGATTCTTCCTCTCCAGATGGCCCATTCTATTATGGTCCCACAAGATACCACGGTTTCTACCGGAAATGTGTTTATCTCTCAAGCTCCTATTGGGATGCCATTTCCGCCTAGATCAAGTCCATCACTTCCCCCTAGGTATAGAGCTTTCAATACTTTCATTGCTATCCCTACCCAAGTTCCATCTGGAGGTTCTAGAATTTTTGTTCCCCCTCGGTACAACGTTGCGAGTCAGTTTTTTCCTACACCTACCCAGATACTCTCTAAAGGGCCTTATGTTCCTCCTCCACCTTTGTTAGGAGGATCTCATCATCCTGGCCCTAGTGTCTCCAATCCAGTTGGAGGCACCAATCATTATATCACTTATGGTTTCCAGATTCCTGTTGGAGGTCAACCTCAAGCTCGGGGACAACCTCAGATTGGGGGACAACCTCAACTTGGGGGCCAACCTCAGGTTGGCATCCATAACCCAGTTTATGGAAAAAACGTACATGTGGTACAATCTCAGCCTTGGAATCTTCCTTTCCAAGGAAATGTACAATTGTTTGTGGGGAAACATCCTCAACTCAATGCTTTTGTACCCCCTAACCTCAGTCAACTGTATCCAGGTTCTTTGAATCCCACTTGGGGTCAAAATTTTCAATCTAATGTTCCTTTTCAAGGGAACATACCTAATCAACCCAACCCTGTGGGCTATTTTCCTCAAAATCCTCCACAATTGAATCTGTCAGGACTGTCTAATTATCTGCAGACTGCTTATGGTCCTATTGGTATACCTACAGGGCTTCCCCCTCAGAACTACTACTTTCCTCAAGTGAACCGGCAATTGCCTTTTCTAGCCACTTTGGATTTACCTGATTTGTCTAGGATTATGAATGATCCTATATTACATTCTCCTTATTGGCTAGTCATACCGGCCAAGTTACCATGCAGCATTCCTAAATTTGACGATCAAGCAGGAGAAGACCCAAATAATCATGTTATGACTTTTCATTTGTTGTGTTCATCCAAATATTTGATGGATGACTCCATAAGACTACGAGTTTTCCAACAAACTCTCATGAATTTGGCAGAAAAATGGTACATCAAGTTACCGCGATGATTCTTCAATGACTTTAACACCCTAGCCATGGATTTTTTTACACATTACTAGTTGTCGATTCGATACAAGACAGGGACCAAAATTTTGAGTTATTTCAACAATCCTCTTCCACTCATATTTCTAATCACATCCATGAGTGGAGGAGAAGAAGACGTTTAATCAAAGTTCCTCTTCCTGATAAACTATTGGTTGAGTGGTTATGCTCAGTATTTAGATCTCGTTTATTCGCAAGTGGGAACGCTTTATGATTTGATCCCTGACGCTCCTCGTCCTTCCACAAACCCTACCCCGACACCCCAGCATCTTCTCATGCTATTGATGGTATGATAGGAACCTTTCATGCTAAGGCTCAATCTACACACGTCGGTCACACCAATCCAAAATCTAATATTTCTAATGTACAAAATACTCCTGCTCCTACTCCTTCCACCGGTAACACTACTGAGGCTAATTCTATTCAATCCACACCTGCTGGGAAAAAACAAAATAAAAAGAAAGGAAAGGGTAAGAACAAGGAGGAAAAGAATAATAATCCACAATATGATAAATTCAAAATGCAAACCGCTGATGAGAAGGATAAATGTAAGCCTC
>ML784184.1:21266-74787 GCA_009831015.1 Picea engelmannii
AACCCATAGGGAAAGGTAAAAAGGGCAAGGATAAAAAAAGATGTGAAGGTAACAAAAATGTAAAATTTGATGCGAACATTGGAGGGGAAAAGAAGGAGAAGAAGAAAGTGAAATTCCCTTGCAAGTTATGTGGGGATGATCACCTAAACTGATGAGCCTAATTATTGTACATTTAAAACGCTCATCTTTGAAATATTTTTCCACCTCAAAATGATTTAATGTTTTCTTTTGACCATATTTAATAGTTAGTCATGGGTATTTTGTATGTTTCTTAATGAATGTATGATTGAGGTGGATTTTTATGTATAATATACCTTTTTGCACTAATATTTTTGGAAAAAGACATGCATTCCACCAACCAGGTCGAGTTGCAGGAGTCAAGGGTGCCAACCACCTAGAAACAGGGGATTTTGTCTCCTCGAGTCAGTTGTCAATCAAAAAAGATCAAGGGAAATTGTCTACACCTACCTCCAAGAGCGATCCTTGTGCATTTATGACCACTTATGATCAACATCAGTTTGAAAATACAGATGTAAAGGGATGGCATTCCTCATTTACTTATCACGCTCCTTTATTTAGGAAGGAAGGTCTAACTCTCTAGTTATATATAGGCCTCTAGTATAAGAGAGAGGGGTAGTGAATTTTTGAAGAAGCATTGTATGGGGATGTTCTAAAAGACTTATGTTGAAGACTAAGAACTTTGATGTTCATGATGTACTGCTAATATTTATGAAATAAATGGTTTTACCTTCAGTCCATTAAAGTTTCTTTTAGGTTCCTTGTGCTTCTTGGGTAGGGCCCATCCAAGAGGGATCAAGGATCCTTTTTACTATTTCTATAGTTTTCATGCAAATCGGTTGGTGCTTAGATAGTGTTTCATTTTGTATTAAAGTTAGATTTAGCTTTTCATGATAAATTTCCATTTCTGCTAAGATTTTAACTAACTAGCTAGTTGTAGCAGCATCCTATAGAAATGTTCAATAACCTTTTGGAGCACTCCTAGGTGCCTCCCAAGGCTAAGAACCATAGATTCACTTAATTTATTTTATATTCTAGCTTGTTCAATGCTTTTAAAGACTTTCACTACCTTTTTAGACTTCATTTTGCTTCTTGTAGGAGTATCTTGTAGAAACCATGCAAATCCTATAGAAATGCACAGTTCCTGAAGAAATCTCCTACAGGTTTGTTTTAGCTTTATATTTTGACTTAGCTTAATCTTGTTTTCCTGAAAGCATAAGAAATAAATAAAAGCACTTTTATATTAATATGGTCAAGGGGGTAGATTGCTTTGTTCATACATTAGTGTAGTTTCATTTCTAGTACAATTTTTATATCATAGTTTATAGCTTTACTTCTATCACATTTCTTTGTCATAATTTCATAATAGATTCATCTTTTGTTTCAGTTTAACTTTCCTGATTTAGTAATATTCGATGCAGTAGAATAAGTTCTTTTCATGTACTTTAGATTAGTTGTACTTTCAAGTTGGTGTGTTTCCTTCAAAGCAATTAGTTCAAAGATGCTTTTTGTCATTTGATTTCCTACACATTTTCAACCTTTGATCATTTTCAACCCTTTGTTACTGACAATTTCATACTGCACATACAATGTATAGCACCTCTTAAGTTTGTAAAAAGCTCAGGTTGACAAGTAAAGTAGGAGACCAAGGGTACAATAAATAATTGTTTCTATTCCTGGGACCATCACTTTTTGGCGTCATTGTTGGGGAGGTGTTGAAGTCTGCATGTTATTTTATTTTTGTTTTCTTTTGTGTGACTTGGAGAAGTAAAAGAGATACCTCAATCACAAGGCCAAAATCTCTATGGAATTTTTGTAGTGTAACAACCCAAGTTCTTTCACTTCATATGAGTATTGATAGCCCCTTGTCACACTATTTTTTTGCATTAACAATCTGACAAAAAAAAAACAATTTTTTACTTTCTTTTTATTTCATGAATGACTAGACCTAGAGATAGAAAAGGAAATTTTTTACCAAAAAACCCCACTACAAAAACAGGACCAAGAAATCCAGAGATTGGTCCTGAAACACTAGAATACTTCTTGGAAAGGGTTTCAACGTTTCATGGAAACCTGCACAGGAGACCTAGCTAAAGCAAGTACAACCAAAGCTTATCAAGAAAAGGATGAGAGATTCAATATGGAAGAATGAGAAAATATATTCACACTACTCCAATGACCTAATCAATATGAATACAATGAATGAGAAATATACACTCATATAGGACAGAACATTCCATAATTAAGAAAAGCGAACAAACAATGAGTTTTTCTCAGGAATCCATGCATGCATAATAGTGATGGTCTAAAAATAGAAAGTCTAAAATAGAACTAGCTCAAGTTAACTAATAGTGAAATAGTGAGTCGAAAATAGAAATATCTCCAACACCCCCCTGAACATCACTATGGAGTAATAAAAAATGAGTCCCGACAACTAGACCATATTAGGTACTCGTGTACAATGAAACTAATGAACATTAAATAAAAAATGAGGAAAGAGAGAAAACCATGTGGGAACAAAACCCCCCCTCAAAAGACAATGCATCAAAACAAAAAAAGGAAATTGCGAGAAAAATGTGTTCTTCACTCCAAGACGATCCTGCAAAGTCTAAAACTTCAACCCAATGAAGGTCTTCGTGAAGATGTCAGCAGTTTGTTCAAAGGAAGGAGAAAACTGCAGATCAATGATCATGTCAGTACTAGATCTTTGATGAAATGCATGTGGACCTCAATGTGTTTGGTTCATTGTCATTGTATTGGATCTCTACAAAATCTCATTATACTCTGATTGTCACACCATATGAAAATCGGACAGTGAAACTGGATACCAAGCTCGATAAGGAAGTGTTGAATCCAAAGTGCATGAATGACACAGTTGACTACTCGTCTGTACTCAGCCTCTATGGAAGATAAAGAAATGGATGATTACTTGTTTTTTGACCAAAAAATAGGGCCTAACCCCAAACTAAGAGTGTACCCAAAGTGGACTTGTGATCTATGCCATTGTCAACCCAATTTGAATCTATGAAGCCTATGAAATTCAATGCACAAACAACTACAAAGTGAATCCCATAACTCATGGTGCCCTGAACATATCTGAGGATTCATTTGGCAGCCTTCCAGTGAAGATCAAGGGGCTTCTGAATGTATTTAGAAACTACTCCTACTACATATGAGATATCTGGATGGGTGTGGGTGAGATACATAATACTCCCCACCAAATGTCGATACAAAGTGTTGTCCACTAATGGTGTATCCCCACCATCCTTAAGTATAATCCCAGATAAGAAGAGTGTAGGTGAAAACTTACAATCTGTCATGTGGAATCTATCCAGAATATCCCTGACATGCTTAGCCTGAGAAATTTTGATGCCAGAAGCATCCTGACTAATCTCAAGACCAAGAGAGAAGTGAAGGGGACCCATGTCTGTCATAGAGAACCCATCATGAAAAATATCTTTGACCAAAACAATGGTTGAAGCAGAGCTACCAGTGATCAAAAGATCATCAACATAGAGTACTAAAATCATCAAAGAGTTAGTAGTCCTCAACATGTAAACATTGCAATCAGGTTTACATCTAACAAAATAATGTGAAAGCATATAAGAATCCATCTTTTCATACCATGCTCTAGGTTCCTTCTTGAGGCCATAGAGTGACTTCTTCAGTTTGCATACTAAAGAGGAGTTTTGAATGAACCTTGGTGGTTGCTCCATGTAGATCTCCTCTGAAAGATCATTGTGAATAAAATCATTCTTCACATACATCTGGTGAAATTCCCATCCTTTGGTTGTTGTAATGGCTAGAACCAAGCGAATGGAGTCCATCTTTTCTATATGAGAAAAGGTCTCATCATAATTTATCCCATGAATTTATTGAAATCCTTTTGTAGCTAGTCTTGCCTTGTACCTTCTTACCTAACCATATTCTTCTCTCTTGGTCCTATAGACCCATTTGCATCTAACAAGTTTCCTCCCTGATGGAAGTGGAACTAGATCCCAAGTTTGATTCTCTAGGAGTGAGTCATACTCATCCTGCATCGTTTCTTCCCATAATGGATTTCCCACAGCCTCATTGTAGATCTGCAGATCAAAATATTGAACCATATAGCAATGCATGGGCATCACTTATTCATAAACTGAAAGTACATGAGAAGTCTCCTCGTGTTGATATCAAGTTCTCCTTGAATCCAATGGATCAAATGCAAGGTCTCATGTTTTTTGAAGTGTAGATTGTGCCCACTTGGGAATCTACTGAAGCTCTAGCGTTGGCTCCTCATCTGGTTGTACTACCTTCTCAACTCCATGTACAAAATCCTATGAATATGATTCTGAATATGTAGCATTTGAGTGTATGGAATCATCAGCTCTGATGTCTGGAACTAATGGAAGAACAAGAGTATCTGCATGTTTCTCTAGTGGTGCATGAAAATGAATCTCCTCAAACTAAATATTGTGCTTAATGATGAGTCGGTTTGTAGAGGTATATATCAACCTGTACACCTTCACATCATCTGGATATCCCACAAATATGCAAGGTGTGCTCTGTGGATCTAATGCTTTCCTCTTTTCAGAAGAAATATGGGCCCATGCATGAGATCAAAAAATGTGAAAGTCTGTTACATATGGTTTGTCACTTGTTCAAGCCTCAAAATGTGTCATGTCCTCAACGGATCTATGAGTATATCTGTTCTATTATGTAAGTAGGACAGTTAAGTGCCTCGGCCCAAAGCTTGGAAGGAAGAGACCTCACATGCAACATGCAACTGCTCATCTCCTTGAGAGGTATGTTCTTCCTTTTAGCAACTCCATTTTGTTGTGGAGTGTATGGAACTGTATGCTACAACTGGATATCATCCTCATGACAAATATTCTGAACATATTTGTTGATATTCTCCCCCCCATTTTCTGTACGGAGGATCTTGATATTCATCCCAATTTGTGGCTCTTCTAGAGCTTTAAATTCTTTGAGATGCTCAAAAACTTTAGAATTTTTACTAAGAAAATAAACCCAAGTATAGTGTGAGTAATCATCAATAAATGTGAGGACATACCTTGCTTTCTTGAAGGACGGATGTGGAAATGGACCCATGAGTTCACTATGAACAAGCTCCAAGGAAGAGGAGGCTTTCTTTGCCTTCCCCTTTTCAAACTTCTCTTCATGATGCTTGCCAAGAATGCATCCTTCCCAAACCCCTTCAAAAAAGTGAATCTATGGCAAGCCTTTGATCATTCCTTGCTTGGAAATTCGTTGCATGTACCTAAAGTTTAAATGACCAAATATCTCATGACATACTCTACTACTATCATCAGCATGCGTTAGTAGTAAAGAGAGTCATGGTCAACAAACTTAGTGAATTTATACAAAATTGATTTTTGATCTACCTCACCAATTGTAATAATGGAATTGTCATGCATGTCAAGTACAGAAACTGGATCTCATGTAAATTCAACATTTTTACATGTTTCAATGATCTGATAAACTGAGAGCATATTTATAGAAAACTTTGGAACATGTAAAACATTCTCAAAACTGCCATTATGGAGTTCCACTCTTCCCTCTCCTACTACTTCTATTGGAGTATCATCCCCCATGAGAATAGGGAGTCTTGAGCATGAACTCAAAGAAGTAAAGACTTCCTCTTTGGAGGCCATATGATGTGATGTGCCAGAATCTATAATTCATGAATTAGATGAGGAATTAATTGCAACAATATCATGATTATTACCTTTCTTAGGAGTAAGATCTTCTTCTTTCTTCTTCTTGGCTCCTTCAGGAATAAAGTTTCCAAGGTTTTTTCTTTTTTCTAAAGTACCTCTGCCATAAGATCGATTTGCTTCTTCATGCATGTGGATTCTTCATGATTTGGTTTATTGCAATAAGTGCATTGCTTTCCCTTCTTCTTCTTCCCTTTGGGAATTGAAGACTCTTTAGAACTTGAAGAATCCTTAAAGGGTTTAGAATATCCCTCCTTTTCTTTTTGTTTCTCCTTTCCTTTCAGTTTGGATTTTTTATTGAATGACCCTTTTCCATCCTGCATGGTGAGTGCATGTGCTTTGGGTTTTTTAATTAGACCCATTTGAATGAGATTTTCATGCTCATGTGTGGGAGAATCAACTGAATTCTCTATGGTAGGCATCTTCCACTTTGATCCCAAGAGATATCTGCCAGGATGGAAAGTGGAGACACAGATAACATATTATGGTCCTAGCTTAGCCAATATTTTTAGAATAGGTTGATCCACTTGTTTAGACTTATAAATACCACAAGATGCCAAGATCAATATCAAAGATTTAAACTTGGTAAAGAAATCTTGTATATTATCAAAACTTTTAGGATCCAAGGTATTCAACTCTACCTCAGCATATGAGTTGTCATCTCATCCTGTTAACCAAAGAGACCTTCCAAGGTGGTCCATATATCGTTTGGAGTCTTACATGCGGCAACATGAAACCATAAATCAGTTGAAATTAATTCAAGAAGAAGTAATGTGGATTCATCCTTATGGTTCGCCCATCTAGTCTTCTCAATCGTTGTTGTAGGTTTCGTCTCTGGCACCATCATCAAATTGTACAATCCTTTCCTTTTGAGTTGAAATTCAGCCTTTGGCTTCCATTCAAAATAATTGTACGGTGTGATAATTATCACCAAAATTTACTGAAGAATTGGTGTCGTATCCATCCCTCTTACTGGTTCTAATAAAACCTAAAAGATTAATCTCAATTTGCAAATGAAAAATAGAGAAATCACTGCAAAAAAAGAAAATTTTCAAGGGTGTCACACCCTACTTAAGGATACAATGCGACAATGGCCTTAGTGTCACACTCTGGTAGTTCGGAAGATGCGACACTATGGAAACTGAGAAAGGAGGCTACGAAACAGTCCAAAAAATGTTTATTTAGAAGGTGTCCCTGTGACTGTCTCACCTTTCGACAGGGAGAGGGTGTGACACTTTGCTACGGTTGCACTTTTCGACAAGGAGAGGGTGTGAAACTTTCAATAGTCGCACTTTTGTATAGGGAGAGGATGCGACACTATTAGATACACAGATTATGCTTGCTAAAACTCTGATTTCCCTCTTCGCTTGCTTGTCTGGTTTGCTCCAAGAAGCTCGGATCTGATACCATGCCAATGTTTCATGGAAACCTTCACAGGAGACCTAGCTAAATGAAGTACAAACAAATATTAGCAAGAAAAGGATGAGAGATTCAATATGGAATAATGAAAAAATATATTCATACTACTCCAATGAGCTAATCATTATGAATACAATGAATGAGCGATATACACTCATATAGGACAAAACATTCCATAATTAAGAAAAGAGAATGAACAATGAGCTTTTCTCATGAATGCATGCATGCATAATAGTGATGGTGTGAAAATAGAAAGTCTAAAATAGAACTAGCTCTAGTTAACTAATAGTGAACTAGTGAGTCGAAAATAGAAATATCTCCAACAAAGGGAAGCTAGAGAATTTGAGAATATTTCAAAAGAGAGTCAATTCTCACCTCATGCCATGGCCGATGAAGAAGAAATATATGAGTTCCCTATTTGTGAATCTGATGGAGAAGCCAAGATGAAAAATAGTAATCCTTCTGCTTTACCTCATTTTCATGGGCTTGTCTCTGAAGATCCTAACACTTTCTTGTTTGAGGTTGCAATTATATGCTAGACATATGATTATACCACTGATGAACAAAAGCTCAAACATTTTCCCTCTACCTTGAAGGATTAAGTTGTAATATGGTTTATGAGTTTGGAAGGAAATAGTATCACAACTTGGGATCAAATGAAAAACACCTTCAGTGAAAGATACAAAAACTATTGTAGAGCAAGAGATACAAGGGATGAGATTTTCAAAATGACACAAGGACCTAATGAATCTATAGAAGACTTTGAAGAGATATTTCAACTAAGCTACAAGAGAGCTCAAAATTTCACTATAGATGAAAATTCACTCAAGTTTTTCTTACTCAGAGGAGTAAGAGAAGATATGATGGAAACATTGAATCTCCTATCCAATAGAGATATCTACTATTTGGACTATAATGATATAAAAAGAATATTCAGGAACCATTCGAGGTCCTCCATAAAGAAAGGTAGAATCAGTAGAGGTTTCATCTCTCCATCTTCTAACCCTACAAATCATATAAAGAATTAATTAGGAGGATTGATAGAAGATATCAAGACTGATGGTTTACACTCTTGAGCCATGCAAATAGATACAATGCAGATCAAGAAGAAATAGGAGGAAGCAGAGAAGGAATTGACTATCTATTGTTCCAAATGCACTAAAAAACATCCTAGAAATGAGTGCCCTTTAGACCTTATATATGTTTGTGGAATTTGTGATGAAAATCATACAACTAACAAATGTCCTTCTTTTCCAGGTTTGAAAGCTACATTTCAAGGATCAGAAGAGAACGTGGAGTCACTATACTTCATCAATCAAAAGAGGCCTAGAGCACCAAGACTATTCTAAATAGGTTTGAACTTCAATCCTGCTCAAAATTTTAATGCATATAACTCTCAGATGCCTCCTCAACCATGGATAACCCGTCACCTTGGACTAATCCAAACCCTTGGCAATACCAGGGACCTCTAATTCCTTCTCCATGCCATTATTTTCCTAGCATGCCACAAATTTAGTGGAATCAACCATCACAAGGATGGAGGGCACAAAATTTCCAACAACCTGCATTACTACCTCTTTATCCTCCTCAAAAAAACATTACTCCAAGAAATGTTCCTCCTAAGCAACCTCAACTACCTGCTCAACCTGCTCCAAATCCAAACAATAAGCAATTCCAACCTGTATACAACAATGATACAACTTATCATACCTATTCTGTGTAATTAAAAGAGATAAATCTCAGATCAGGAAAAATCTTACAACAACAACCAAAGCTCATAGAAAATGAATAATCTGAGAAGTAAAACATTACCTTACCTCAACCACAAGCCCCTCCTTACCCTGAAAGATTACAAGAAAAGAAAACTTATACAACCAAGGAAAAATAAATTTTAGGGGAGCTTAAAAATTTGTGCATAAAGATACCTCTCTTACAAGCTCTTAAGGATGTGACCATTTTCAATAAGTATATCAAGGAAGACTACATTAGAATACCGGGGAGGAAAAGGAAGGATGCTCCCACCATAAATGTTGTAGGACAACTAGATGGCCTTATCCTTGGGAAGTTAATTATACCTAAATACTTGGATCGAGGGAGTCCTTTAGTAAATTTCCATATTAAAAACACCCTGGTACAAAGTACTCTTATTGATCTAGGAGTTGCAATCAACATTATGAATAAATATACCATGATGAAACTCAACCTTCAGGGATTTCTGAGAAACAACCCAACTATCATACAACTTGCAGATCGATCCACAGTTAAACCTGAAGGCATGTTGAAAGATATCATAATTTCCATTGACTCATGGGAGTACTCTACTGACTTCCTAGTCCTTCAACCCAAGTCTCAGTCCAATGTATATCCTCTCATTTTGGGAAGGCCTTGGCTAGCCACAAAAGATGCATACATTGGTTGTATGGTAGGAAATATGACCATCACTGATGGCCTTTCCCAAAAGCAAATTGTTGCCCAACCTTCGATAACAGAAAATGTGCCTATGTGGGTGGAAGAGGAAGAAGACCTGACACAAACAACTTCCTACCCCATATATACAATCCACACTTCCTTGGCTAATAATACCATTGATGAGGACACTTTCCTTGAAAATTTTCTTCAAAATCAATATCCAAAAGATGTGAAAATAAAATGGATAAATGATGATAATAGATCTAAAATTTATACAGAAAATAAGATTGAATTATGGACAGATTTGTTTACTACTGATATAGAAGATCCAACTGTCAAAACCATAGAAATCAACCCTGCAGAAACACTCAAAATCAGCAGGAACAAAAACTGTTAGATATACTGAAAAGAAATATTGAAGCTTTTCCATGGGATTATAAAGACATGAAAGGCATCCATCCTTCTATTTGTATTCGTAACATTTACATAAAAGAGGATTGCAAACCTATTAGGCATCCCCAAAGAACGATGAACCTTGCAATGAAAGACTTTGTTAAACAAGAACTCCAAAAGTTGCTTGATGTCAGATTCATATATCCTATATCAGATAGTGAACGGTCTCCCCTCTAGTTATTGTCCCAAATAAGAATGGGATATAGAGGATATGTGTGGATTATTGGGAGTTGAACAAGGCTACCAAAAAGGACCATTTCTCCCTACCTATTATTGACCAAGTTTTGGATGTCTTCGCCAAGAAGAAATACTTTTCCTTTTTGGATGGTTTTAGTGGACACAATCAAATTCAAATTAGTCCTGAGGATCAAGACAAGACGACCTTTACTTTCCCATAGGGTACATTTTCCATATCAATACAAACCCCATGGTTTGCTGATATAGAAAATTACTTTACAACAGGAAAGTTTTCTCAACATTTTTCCTACAGGGAGAGATGCAAGATTGTCCGGAAAAGTTCAGTCTACACTTGGGTTGCAGGATATTTGTTCAAATTATGTCCAGATCAGATTTTGAGGAGATGCATAAGGGAAGATGAGGTGCATTATATATTGCATGCTTGTCATGATGAACCATGTGGAGGTCATTACGCAACCAAGAGGACAACTTCTAAGATCTTACAAGCTGGATATTATTGGCCAAACCTACATAGATATGCTCAGCAATATACTTCACATTGTGATGAATACCAAAGAATGGGGAAACCAACAATGAAGAATGAAATTCCTTTACAACCCCAAGTATCATTAGAACCTTTTGACAAGTGGGGCATAGACTTCATAGGTCCAATTGACCCTCCATTGGGGCATAAGAAGCACATTTTGGTATGCACGGATTATCTGACAAAGTGGGTTGAAGTGAAGGCCATGAAGGATGCCACAGAATCAAATGTAGTAACATTCCTCCAAGAATTCATATTTTCAACGTTTGGTTATCCAAGGGAGATAGTCACGGATCAAATCCATCAATTTACATCAAGGCTTGTTGAAGAAATTATGAGGGAACATAACGACTGCCATAGAAAGTCAAATCCCTACAACCCTCAAGAAAATGGGCAAGTTGAAGGTACAAACAGAGAGCTAGAAAACATCCTCACTGAAACAATGACCATGGACAAAAAATATTAGTCAAAGAAGCTCATTGAAGCATTCTAGGCATGCAACATTACATGGAAAATTACCACAATGCTTACTCCCTTTGAATTAGTTTATGGTAAGAAAAAACATGCTTCTTATTGAATGCAAATATCACACAATGAGAACAACAATTGAATTAAACATAAATTTGTAGTCGGCACTAAAAGAAATATTCAGCCAACTAAATGCATTATATGAGTACAGGATGCAGGCCCTCTTCAAAACTGAAGTGGTGTAGCAACAAAGAAAGTATTGGCATGATAAGAAAATTAAGTACATAAAGTTCAAAGAAGGAGATTGGAATTTGTTATATGACTCAAGTTTTAACGATTTCAAAGGAAAATCAAGGACAAGGTGGCTAGGGCCCTGCATCATTGAAAAATGTTATGATAATGGATCAATGCAGATAAGAACCATTGATGAAGAAGGAATATCACTACTAGTGAATGGATTCAGAATAAAGACTTAAAATAAGCCCCTAACAAAAGAAGAATTCACAAGAATAGTGAAAAACAAATATGGATGTGATTGATAGCAGTCATGTTCTCAATCCATCCCCATGATGAAAAAAAAATAAAATAAAATAAAATAAAAATACTGGATGAAAACCTCCACTGGAGGTAGTCTCATATCTTAAGAATAAATGAATAACCTTGTCAGGAAAACTTCTCAGAAGCCCGATGAGGAAAGGCATTAGTGAAAACCAGAGATGGCATTTCTTCCTTGAGAAAAAAAAAACGAAAGAGAAAAAAAATAAAAATAAATAAGAAACTAAAATAATTTTTGTACTAACATTTTTTTTTTGCATGTACCAGGGACTTCATTACTGCAACCATTTGCAGAGAAAAATCAATAGTCAACATCACCTTCAATAAATACAGTTAGCATTTCCATATTCATACATATCATTTTTCATTATACCCATATTCATATCATTTCCTATCATAATCATCCATATTATTCATCCATGTCATACATACCACTTCCATATCCAATACATCTCACTTTACATTTTTATCAAAATCAAATAGCCTATCAAATTGTTCTATCAGGTTGTTCTACAAGGTTCTACGGGATAACCTACATGGACGATTCTAAGAAAAATAGGCAAGGCAACCAAATTCAAGACCAATATCAGCAGTTCAAAGATCAATATCCGAACAAGGACCACCTTCTCTAGCCATCCTTTGTTATCGATACATCCTCAAGATAGTAAAAATCAACTTCTAGATGATACTTTGTATCCTGTAGAAAATATTATGCATGGCAGAAATAGATCTACATGACGCTCTGTATCTTGTAGCATGATTCGAGGTCACGATATCCTAAATCATTGCAGATATGATCTCGAGAAGATTCTACATGCACCAACATGAAGACAAACTACCTCCAGCCACCTGCAACAAGCATATTACTATGCATGCAAAGTTAAGTAAAGGTAACATAACTATTTACACTATCTATATTTAATGAAGCCTCATACATCCATATCTATGTTTATTTTATATGATCAAGCATTCATAAAGTCTAAAGGGTGGTGAAAACGAGAACGTTTACGACTTGTCAGTGGGGGTGGCATAATTCGTGCCAAAATATTGAATTGACATGTGGAGATCGAATGGTTTAAGTGGAGGTTTACTTATTTGAGTGAGAAAAGGTACAAATTAAGGAATTATGAATACAAGTCGAATGTTGTTGTACTTTTGCGACAAGACAGCATTCATGTCCACGATTTAAGGGTATAACTCAGAGTTAGAAGAATCAAAGCACCATTTCAAATTTGAAGAGGAAGAGTAGCTCCAGTTGGGAGGAATCAAGAATCTAAGCTCGTGAGAGAAGAGGACAAGCAAAATAATCAACCAGAGGACACTGCAAGAGAAGAATTTCTACAAACTGCAGGTAACCATGAAACCCTAGACAGAGAATTATCACTTCAATATTGAACATTTGTTTCATTCATTCAAGTTTCATGTGTTTTGACCTATGGTCATTTCTAGGAAGTTTCATGTTCATTTAAACAGCAAGCAAGACATACCCTGCAGAAACCAATTTTTTTACAGTCATGTAGACTTTGTTATGAAATCAAACCAACGTCCCATGTGTCAAGAGCTCTCAGTCCAAAAAAAAATTGAGCCTATGGTCGAACCCTCTCGACATTAAAATTCTTCAGCCTTCTTAAAAAATACACCCTGTAGAATTTTTGATTTACACAGTTCTTGTAGAACTCTGTTTCTACATGAATGACTGTAGAAAAACGTGTCAACTTGGAATTTGATGGAGAAAAAACCCTCATCTCACACTTTTTCTTCAAGAAAACCTTTTGCTAAAATTTTTGACCACCAACTTCTCTAAAGACCAGCCCAACTTATCACCCTCTCTAAGGAGAAAGTCAACCTGAATATTATACAGGAAGCCTTCAACAAAGCCTTCCTCTCCACTCATCATCCTAACAAATAATTATGGGACTAGGATTTAAGAGAAGGGAACCAACAAAGCCCGCCAGGGTTTATGACAACCCTGAGATAGTGGGAATTTCTCAAAAATGTGAGTGGTTGGGTTACTTTGAGAGACTAAGAGGGTTTGATGATGAGGTTTCCATGGAGTTTGCTCATAATTTCCATAGAATACAAGATCAATATTATGTGACTACAATCAAGGGGCTAACCATCAGGATCAATGAAGCCTCCATCAACTAAATTTCTATTTTACCTTTGGGCATTCCTTGGGAGAAAGAAAAATATATGAAACCATTGATGCCAAGAAGGAATTCTTAATCCATAATGAGAAACCCGATGAGGAAAAAAATGGCAGAAAAAAGGAAAGCCTCCCTCACCCATGGCAGGAAGTAGAATATCACATCATCAAATACATTACTTGTGAGGGTAGGATGAGTGTAGTCTATCCCTATGATTTCAGACTATTATATTGGCTTAGGCATCTTCCAAACCAGGAACTACAACTGAATCTGAGTATCCCTTATTTTCTTCTTCATTCACTCAAGGAAATGAGCTTAAAAGTATACAAAGGGAAACAATATCTTAGCACATCATGGCCTCATCAAGTTGATAGTCTTTGATTCTCTTAGGAGCTTGAAACATAGAATTATGTGGGAATATTTCATCAACATGGACATACAAGATTTTAAACAAGTACAAGCATCCATGAGTGAGGAAGAAAGAAACAAGGGAGAGGAACCTAAGAGACTCACCAAGCCCAAGAAATCAAAACAATAAAAGAGGGGGAAGAAGCAAAATATAGATGAACAAGATAAAGAGGTGGTTGATGTCTTAACAACTTTAGGGACCCCTACAGTCAGCCCTATGAAAATCACCACTGCAGAGTGGGTGCATCCTAGAAGGAGGAGGTCCAAAAAAATCAAGAAAAGTCAAAAAAAGAGGATCCCAATACCATGAGCCCCACTCACTATCACGCCCCAAGTAGAATAAGTTAAGGACTCTCCTAATCCTAAACAACATAAAGAAACAAAAGGGAAGGAGCCTCAAGAGGAGATTGTGATGAAAGACGAAATACCAATGGAAGGAACCTCTAAAACTAAAACTCTTGTGGAAAAACTTCTTTATGCAACCATGTTGGAACTAGAGAAAGCCAAGGTTGATGCCATCAAGTGGAAAAGGGTGACAGAAGATAATAAAGAAAAGCTGAAAAAAGAGGTTGATGATGACCCTCATTATTGTACATTTTAAAGGCTCATCTTTGACATATTTTTCCACGAAAAAATGACTTAATGTTTGCTTTTGACCAAATTTAATAGTCAATCATGGGTATTTT
The DNA here is from genome assembly GCA_009831015.1 of Picea engelmannii. Lineage (NCBI taxonomy): Eukaryota > Viridiplantae > Streptophyta > Pinopsida > Pinales > Pinaceae > Picea > Picea engelmannii. The sequence continues at coordinate 36,268 of ML784184.1, forward strand.
GTATGTTTCTTGATGAATGTATGATTGAGGTGGATTTTTATGTATAATATACGTTTTTGCACTAATGTTTTTGGTGAAAGACATGTGTTCCACCAACCAAGTCGATTTGTAGGAGTCAAGGGCGCCAACCTCCTAGAAACATAAGATTTATCTCCTCGTGTGAGTTGTCATCCAAAGATCAAGGGAAATTGTCTACACCTACCTCCAAGAGCGCTCCTTATGCATTTATGACCACTTCTAATCAACACCAGTTCAAAAATACAAATGTAAAGGGTTGATATCCCTCATTTACTTGTCACTCTCCTTGATTTAGGAAGGGAGGTCGAACTCTCTAGTTATATATAGGCCTCTAGTTTAAGAGAGAGGGATATCGAATTTTTGGAGAAGCATTGTATGGGAATGTTCTGCAAGACTTTTGTGAAGACTAAGAACTTTGATATTCCCGATATACTTCGGAAATTTATGAAATAAAATGGTTTTACCTTCAGTCCATTAAATTTTCTTTTAGGTTCCTTATGCTTCTTGGATAGGGACCATCCAAGAGGGCTAAAGGACCCTTTTTACTATTTCTGTAGTTTTCATGCATATTAGTTGGTGATTAGATAGTGTTTCATTCTCTATTAAAAATAGATTTAGCTTTGCATGATAAATTTCACTTTCTACTAAGATTTTAACTAACGGTCCAATTGTAGCAACACCATGTAGAAATATTCAATAACCTTTTGGAGCACTCCTAGTTGCCTCCCAAGGCTAAGAACCATAGATTCACTTCATTATTTTATAGTCTAGCTTTGTCAATTATTTTAAATACTTGCACTACCTTTTTATACTTCATTTTGCTTCATGTAGGAGTATCATGTAGAAATTGTGCAGATCCTGTAGAAATCTCTTATAGGTTTGTTTTAGCTTCAGATTTTGACTTAGTTTAATACTATTTTCCTGAAAGTGTCAACAAGCAATAAAAGAACATTTATATTGATAATGGTCAATGGGTTAGATTGCTTTGTTCATACATTAGTGTAGTTTCATTTCCATTAGAGTTTTTCTGTCATAGTTTACAAATTTACTTCTATCACAGTTGTTACACATTATTTTGGTCACCCCAGTGATCCATTGAAAAACATGTGTTCATGTTCCGAAAAAGAATCTTTTACCATGACGGAAGTGACTGACTTTCTCTTCTTGAAAACTTTATGAAGAAAGGTCGTCACAGGTTGCACCATATGTAGGAGGCGACGATTCTTGATCGTCGCCCTCTGCCCTGAAGCTGGCCTGGGATGTCTCAACAGTCTTCTCTACAGCTAGGGTATGATGATGTCAAAAGACTAATAAAAGGTCAAGTTTCATGAAAGTTCTAGAAGGGGATCTTCTAGAAGATGAGGTGGCATCCGAATGGTTTGGATCTTACTTGCTTCTTTGATTTGGTGGGATCATCCTAATCTCTTCAACCATCTCTCTTTCTCCTATATAAAGAGGGATCTATCATGGAAAAGGTTAAGCACAGAAGGTTGATTCAAGGTTAATGAAGATTGAATAGGCTAAGAATTGGATGAGGAATTCTACTTCAGTACATACTTGAGGGCTTCATTTTAGTTCATCAAGTCATTGTGGATCTTCTTCATTCAATGTTGGAGAAAAGAGTTATCGAGAGGGGAACTTGCAACATCAAGGCTTTGGTTGTAATCTTCGCTTTCATTTTAATATGATACAATGATATGTTTCTTTCCCATAAAACTTGCTTGGTTTTATTGTATGATTCCTTGATCACCTACATAGGTTCTCGTTGATTATATTATATTGCTTTCACTTTGGTTGGCATGTGTTCCCTTGCAGATTCAATATCACATGATCACCGGAGTGAAGCTAGGACGACGATGGCAGGAGAGAGCGATATTTAAATGGTATGTTGCATATCTCTTGTTAAATAGCAAACTCAATGGTTAGAGCTTAGGGAAAGCGTCATATTATGTTCTGTTTTGTCCTAGATCTAGGTGGATCTAGGGAGATCTTTTTATGTCTGCATTTACCGATAAGTCTCATAAAAAAATTGGCGACCATAATGGGGATATGATCTCCTTTTTATTTTTTGCTTCCCATTTGCCTTTAGTCTACCTTCCACTGATAAATTTTATCCTCTAAGTCTGTGGGTGATCCATTTAGACTCAATGGGTTTAGAAGTTCCATTAGATTTTTTGTCTTTCTCTCAATTTTTCTTCATTTACAGAGATCATTGCACTGTGTCTCATTGACAGCCTGTGATGACACCTAAACGTCACACTCCTCTTGACCAATCCAGTGTGACGATGTCGCACTGTGCCCTGCTAGCAGCCTGCAACGACCCTTGCTTGTCGCATTGTGTCCCATATCCAACCTGTGACGACTTCTGTAGATTTTGTTGGAGTAAGTCAATTTCTCTTTTTCCACCTAGATTTGCCTCAAGGGCCTAGGGTGAACTTCTAATTCCCACGTTTGATCGATCTTTGAGTTTAAAGCTTGCTCTTGATTGATTTTCAATGATTGAAAGTTTTTCTTTGCATTTTGCAAGTTTTTTCCTGTGATCATTGTCACAAGGATATAATCTCGGATCTTGATCTGGGTGCTTGTTTGACAAAGGGTCTTTGGTTTGTATGAAGTTTTGGATTCATTTTATTTTCAAATTGTATGTTGATTAGGAAACACTTTTTTCTTGCATATGACAAAAAAATTCTTGTCTTTTTCATTTTTGTCTATATTACGAGTTTGATTTGGGAATTGTGTTGAGAGTGTCTTTATTTTCTTGGATTACATTTTCCTTTCTTCATTAAATCTCTGATTTTGTTTCGAAAAGGAAGAACTGAATTCATTTATTCTTTTAGTAATATCTCATAAGAAAATTTTTGCATTCGAAATATTTGTAAAGAGAAGAAATGGAAATTTTTGTAGTTTGTGGTTATTTGGAATTGTGTTCATTCGAAATTAAGCAATCATCATTTGTAGCTTCTTGTACTTCAAAAGAATACCTTCTCCCTACTGTAATTAGAGTTCATTGAATTGGAAAATTACACATTCATCTCTTTTTGCATCTTATTGGGTCAAGGTCACAACTTCATCAGTTTCATCTTCATCTCCCTTTTGAGTAAACAACAGCCTCTAAAACACGGCGTAAATTAAAAATTTATTAGTAACTTTTATTTTCTAGGGATATTTTTCACCAACATTAGCTAGGATAGTGCTTTGGAATAGGTTTTAAGGCACACTCTCCAAAGCATCAAAACACACAATAGTATCTTTTGATGGGGAGAGTTCAAATCCAATTGCTACATTTTGTCATGGGAAGCCCTTCTCACACAAGGGTCAAACCTGAGGTCGCATTAAGACTGGAAAAGTTACTCACCCTACCTTGTTGGTATTGGTGTAGAGATTGTGTGTATTATTGGGGCTCACTTGAAGGTATACACATAGTTATGAGTGGAAGCATTTCGAGTTGATTTCGAGCTAGATACCATGCCTTTGTGCGTGGATCAGACTGTTGATTGTTTCCCTAGGAATCACTATTGTAGTTGGTAACCTTAGTAGCCTACCTCTTTAGGGTCTTTACACAAGGTGACTATGGAGGGGCAAGTCTTCACGGTACCTGGAATCGACGTTGGCCAAACTCACTCAGGATCCTTGGAGGGTATACCCACGATTATGTGTGGAAGCTTTCACCAAGGTGTAAGTCCATTAAGAAAGTCGTCAACGTAACTTTTCCACCCTCTTTATCCCAACCCCTTCTTGTCTTAATTTCGCGACGTTGGATTTCATCACCAACAATTGACTTCGAAATAAGAAGGTTTGTTTGTTTGTTTTGATTCCTAGATTTTATTAGCGAGTGTTGTTTTTTTTCTCGAGTTGGCCATAGATTTTTTTATTTCTTTAATTGGTTCAGCCAACATTGACCTTCACCATTCACATAGGATGCAAGGGCTACCCCCGAAAGACCCGGAAGGTTATCTCCCTTTGCTTCCTAACTCACAAGAAGGCTCTCCTGAGGGAGTAGTCAATAACGAAGTAGCTACTGAAGTTGGAATCACACACTCTTTGGAACAATTTAGAATTGTTTCGAATTCTTTAGAGGCATTCAGACTCCCTATAAATATGTTATTGAGTGTTGTATGGAATCCACATATACTCCAGATGAATTCATCAGGAGAGCTCGTTGTTGACGAAAAATTTGAAGTACTTGTTGGCCCTAACGCAAGATCTAGAGTAGAGGATCTACTTTTTCACAGTGAATCATTCAAGACCTCAACTCACACTGTCGGAACTTCCAATCCTAGTTTTGTTCCTTTAACAATACATGATCTTTACAGAAACCTAGGAGCGAGTCCTTATCCACCTATGGCATCGCAAATGCCTGAGACGTGTGTTACCTATACGGTACATTTAGACCATTTTACTAGTACCACCAGTAGTGTCACCACCATTCCAGGCCAATTTTTGGTTGGTTCTCACACGATTCTTCCTCTCCAAATGGCCCATTCTATTATGGTCCCACAAGCTACCACAGTTTCTACCGGAAATGTGTTTATCTCTCAAGCTCCTATTGGGATGCCATTTCTGCCTAGATCAAGTCCATCACTTCCCCCTAGGTATAGAGCTTTCAATACTTTCATTGCTATCCCTACCCAAGTTCCATCTGGAGGTTCTGGAATTTTTGTTCCCCCTCGGTACAACGTTGCGAATCAGTTTTTTCCTACACCTACCCAGATACTCTCTAAAGGGCCTTATGTTCCTCCTCCACCTTTTAGGAGGATCTCATCATCCTGGCCCTAGTGGCTCCAATCCAGTTGGAGGCACCAATCATTCTATCACTTATGGTTTCCAGATTCCTGTTGGAGTTCAACCTCAAGCTTGGGGACAACCTCAGATTGGGGGACAACCTCAACTTGGGGGGAAACCTCAGGTTGGCATCCATAACCCAGTTTATGGAAAAAGCGTACATGTGGTACAATCTCAGCCTTGGAATCTTCCTTTCCAAGGAAATGTACAATTGTTTGTGGGGAAACATCCTCAATTCAATGCTTTTGTACCCCCTAACCTCAGTCAACCGTATCCAGGTTCTTTGAATCCCACTTGGGGTCAAAATTTTCAATCTAATGTTCCTTTTCAAGGGAACATACCTAATCAACCCAACCCTGTGGGATATTTTCCTCAAAATCCTCCACAATCGAATCTGTCGGGACTGTCTAATTATCTGCAGACTGCTTATGGTCCTACTGGTATACTTACAGGGCTTCCCCCTTAGAACTACTACTTTCCTCAAGTGAACCGACAATTTCCTTTTCTAGCCACTTTGGATTTACCTGATTTGTCTAGGATTTTGAATGATCCTATTTTACATTCTCCTTATTGGCTAGTCATACCGGCCAAGTTACCATGAAGCATTCCTAAATTTGACGATCAAGCAGGAGAAGACCCAAATAATCATGTTATGACTTTTCATCTATGGTGTTCATCCAAATATTTGATGGATGACTCCATAAGACTACGACTTTTCCAACAAACTCTCATGAATTTGGCAGAAAAATGGTACATCAAGTTACCGCGATGATTCTTCAATGACTTTAACACCCTAGCCATGGAATTTTTTACACATTACTAGTTGTCGATTCGATACAAGACAGGGACCAAAATTTTGAGTTATTTCAAACAATCCTCTTCCACTCATATTTCTAATCACATCCATGAGTGGAGGAGAAGAAGACGTTTAATCAAAGTTCCTCTTCCTGATAAACTATTGGTTGAGTGGTTATGCTCAGTATTTAGATCTCGTTTATTCGCAAGTGGGAACACTTTATGATTTGATCCCTGACGCTCCTCGTCCTTTCACAAACCCTACCCTGACACCCCAGCATATTCTCATGCTATTGATGGTATGATAGGAACCTTTCATGTTGAGGCTCAATCTACACACGTCGGTCAGACCAATCCAAAATCTAATATTTCTAATGTACAAAATACTCCTGCTCCTACTCCTTCCACCGGTAACACTACTGAGGTTAATTCTATTCAATCCACACCTGCTGGGAAAAAACAAAATAAAAAGAAAGGAAAGGGTAAGAACAAGGAGGAAAAGAATAATAATCCACAATATGATAAATTCAAAATGCAAACCGCTGATGAGAAGGATAAATGTAAGCCTCNTAATTCTATTCAATCCACACCTGCTGGGAAAAAACAAAATAAAAAGAAAGGAAAGGGTAAGAACAAGGAGGAAAAGAATAATAATCCACAATATGATAAATTCAAAATGCAAACCGCTGATGAGAAGGATAAATGTAAGCCTCATTACCCTTGCCTTATTTTTGGTGACGATCATTACACGAAATATTGTCCACAACATGTTGAGGTCACTAAGTTCCTCCAAGGGATTGGAAAGCCCTCTATGCCTGTCATTTTGTCACAACCTTTCCCTTCTCAGCAGCAAGCCCAACTAGTCATTCATGACTAAGCTTCTCCTTCTATCTCATCTTATGTCCCTATGTGTACTAGTGACTCTAAAAAGAATGAAGTTGCAGTTGCAACTCGAGCCAAAGATTACTCTCCGTCAAAAGAGAAAGTTGATGATATCCCACCTTTGTTGGTTCAACCTCCTCCCCCAAATTCACCCCCAAACGGTCCTCTTCATCTCGAAAGACCGAGTCTTGATACAGTTCTTCGCCCTCCTCCCAAGGGTGTTGTTTGAAAGTCTGTGTTCAATCGTCAAGCGTGTGTTGCACAAAAACACAGCATTGTAGAAGACCTTGCACAAGAACCCTCTGTGATGTCATCTCTCGAAGTCCTTCAAATTTTTCTCACTCAACGGAAGGCACTGTTAAAGGCCATTCGTGGAATTGACCCCACAGATACTAATTTAATAATCTTTGACTTGGAAGATCACAATCCAAGGCACCCTCCTCAGTTAGCATTTCAGATCCAAGTTATTCTTGAAAACAAAAATATATGTAGAATCGTCATCGATGAAGGGGCCTCGAATTCTGTTATGTTCGTTACTTGTTGGAAAGCTATTGGCTCCCCTGCTCTCATTGAATCACAGAATACACTTAAGGCATCCAATGGTACAGGTTTTAAACCTTACAGTGTTCTTCCTTCATTGTCTATTGTGTTAGAAGGTAAATCAGTCAATGTAGAAGTTGAGGTCTTCGATGCACCTCTTGATTATAACCTTTTGCTTGGTCATAGCTAGATCGATTCTATGCATGCAGTTGTGTCTACCCTTTTCCATGTGATACGTTTCTCGCACCAAGGAAAGGTTGTTACTATTGACCAACTGGCCTTCTTTAATTCTGATTCTCGTACTATCAACATTCCTTTTATCTCAAAGACACCTCCTGGTTATGAGAATGTCGGCGTGGGTCTTTTGAAAGATTCAACTTTGATGGGTACATTTCCAATGCCACCACCCGATATTCCTTCTCCTTTTGTCACTTCAATTAATATGATCTTACCATTGTTTGTGAAACCCTTGAGTCTTCTAATCCGTGGATGGTACCCGAACCTGGTGACTCTCTTTGTTATGGTGAAAAAATGCCTTTAAGTCTGTCAAATCCACTTATCAAGCTATTCAATCGGCAACCCCCCTTCCTCCTTCTCTCTGTGATTCATATCTGGATCTGTTTCACCTGATCTTCCCTACTGATGAGATGATCATGTCAGTCATTTTTATGGAAGATACCCCATGGGACGATAGGCATCATCAATCTATCCTCTTCCTAGAGCATGATACCATATAGAGTTACCAACGGATTTCGGCTCTGTTGACCGTTGTTGTTGTTTTATTCAGTTCCCGATTCAACACATGATGTCTTCTACGAAGGGAACTTGAGTAACATTTCACCTATCGTCCCTCTCAACATATCAATTAAACCCAAAGTCGTAGAGAATGTTCATATCGGGGCCTCGTGTTCTACTGATGAGGTCCACACATATAAAGCCCTTTTCCAAGAATTTAGTGACGTGCTCACCTTGAGTTATGAAGAAATGCCAAGTATTGATCCTGATATCATTGTACATGAGATTAAGACATACCTGAATGCTAAAACCATTCGTCAGAGACTCTGCCCAATACATCCACGCAAAGTTGTTGCTATCAAGCTTGAAGTTGAAAAACTTCTTAAAGATGGCTTTGTCTATCCTGTGGCTTTGACAGATTAGGTTTCCAATCTAGCTCTGGTGAATAAGAAATAAGGAACCATCCGCATTTGTGTAGATTATACGGACATAAATAAGGCTTGTCCTAAGGACAATTACCTGACCCCTTTCGTTGACCAGATCGTTGACGATTGTGCCGGCAGTGAAATCTTCTCTCTGATGGATGGTTTCTCTGGCTATAATCAAATTAATATTTTCATTGCAGACCAACACAAGACTACTTTTATTTGTCCTTGGGGAACCTTTGACTACCAGAAATTACCCTTTGGTATCAAGAATGTTGGCACGACTTTTCAACACGCTATGTCTTATGCTTTTCATGACATTAAGCATATTGTGAAACCATATCTTGATGATCTACCGGTGCATTCCATGCGTCGTCAAGATCACCCGTCACATTTAAGGGCCATTTTTGTACAATGTCGTTATTATCGCATACGTTTGAACCCACACAAATGTGTTTTTTGTGTGGAGTTCGGACGACTTCTTGGTTTTATCGTGTCGATACATGGGATTCGAGTAGACCCTTTGAAGGTTGAGGCTATTCTTAATATACCTCCTCCTTCCACACTACGCCAACTCCAAAGTTTGCAAGGGAAGGAAAACTTTTTACGTCAATTCATCCCCAATTATGTTGAACTGATGAAAGGATTCACTCAACTACTCAATAAAGGTTACGAGTTTGTATGGGATGATACTGCAAACAAAGCCTTCGAAGCTTTAAAATTTGCCTTAACCCTTACACCCTTACTCTTTCCCCCTAACTATAGTCGAGATTACTTCCTCTACTTAGTTGCTTCAGACTCTACCATTGTTATGGTCTTAGTCCAAGAGGATGATTCACATGACGAACATGTGATATACTATTTGAGTCAGAGTCTCACGACTACCGAAACCAAATATCTACATGTGGATAAACTGGCCTTGGTAGTTGTTCAAGTTGTTCAACATTTTCGTCATTATATCTTATTATGCAGAACCACCATTATTTTCGATTGCAACCCCATGCAACATATCCTTACTCAACAATTGCTTGGGGGAAAATACTCCAAATGGATAGTGATTCTCAAAAAGTTTGACTTGGAATTCAAACGCGCCAAGTCAAAGAAATCTTTGGTTTTCGTTGAATTCATAAGTGACCTTCCCTCCACTAAGACAGAAAATGTGGCAGAGGATTCCTTGCCTAATGAATTCCTTTTTTGATCAGTTTTGATGACGTATGGTACGGAGATATCATTATCTATCTCTAGACTCAAAATTTTCAGCCTGATTTATCTAGTACAGATCGTCATCGCATATGGTATCAAGCTCGTCAGTACATCATCCTCGGTGATACCCTTTACCACTGTGGTATTGATTCTATTTTTTGATGATGTCTCACCTATAATGAAGCTGAGAAAGTTTTGAATGACTGTCACTCTAAAGCTTGTGGCGTTCATATGTCTGGGTATGCCACTGCCCAAAATATCTTACGAGCAGGTTATTTCTTCCCTTCTTTGTTCAAGGACTACATTACTGTTGTCTAGAAATGCCATGCTTTCCAAACTTATAATAATAAGACAAAATATCATCCTGCTCCCTTACATCCTATAGTTTCCATTGGTCCATTCGCCAAATGGGGCATTGACTTCATGACATGTAACCATCACTCGGTCGGGGGGGCATGGATACATCATTGTAGCTGTGGATTATTTCACTAAATGGGTCGAGGTGATGCTTACATTCGATAACACCAGGAAAACTACAGCATTATTCATATTCAATCATATCATTACTCGATTTGGTGTCCCTCAAGATATCGTTACTGATCAGGGTAGTCATTTTCAAAATTTTATGATGTCTGAACTTACTGAAAAGTTGGGTCTTTGCCATGAAAACTCAACCCCGTATTACCCACAGGCCAATGGCCAAGTTGAATCAATAAACAAATTTCTCATTACTATGCTTCGACGAATGATAGGAATTCATAAGACCAACTGGCACACGATGTTGTTCTCAGCATTATCGGCCTATCGGACATCTATCAAGTCTTCCACAGGATTCACACCTTTCCAGTTAGTTTATTGTATCGAAGTTATCTTTCTGATTGAATGTGAAATACCGTCTTTGAAACTGGTCGTTGAACTTCTCCCCAATACCTTTGCCGAAGAGGAGCGTCTTTTGTATTTGATACAATTAGATGAAACCCGTCATGATGCCGCCTTAGTTATTGAAACTTGGAAGAAACGTGTTAAAGACCAATCTGAAAAACATGTCAAGCCATGTGTTTTTTCTGAAGGTGATCTAGTTCTTCTTTACGAGCAAGATCGTGATTTGCTAGAAGTCAGTAAATTTGAGGCCATGTGGTGAGGTCTTTACATTGTCAAACGTGTGTTAGAGAAGGGAGATTATGAGTTGGTTGATTATGATGGAATCCGTTTGAGTGACCCCAGAAATGAGATTTACTTAAAGAAGTACTATGCCTAAGTCATTTTTGCATGAGTGCTTGTATTTTAGTGTATCATACTCTTGTGTGATTTTTCGTTGTTTGGTTTCGACCTTCAACTGCTTACCTTGCGTTGTGCTTGGTTTCCATATGTCGGTGTCTTCGCTAACCTACATTGGCTTCATTGATGGTGTTATTTGCAGCACTCAGAACTTAGCATCTGCTGCTTGGGAAATCTATGCACCTACAGATGAATTTATTAGTCTACATGGTGTTTGCCTTGGTCGTGCAACTAACAATATCGTAGAATACAGTGTAGTCATCGAATTATTGACCGACATTGTTTCACTTGGAATCCACCACCTTATTGTACGACTCAATTCGCAGTTAGTAGTCCTACAGTTGAGTAATATCTACTCCATTAGAAGTGCTACACTGTTAAGGGTATATTTACGAATTCACCTCTTGGAACCTCATTTTGATTACATTGAATACCAACACATTCCTAGATGTTTAAATACATTAACAGATGCACTGGCCAATTATGTGTTAGATAGACATTTGAGACATTTATAAAATCCAATCACGCTTTGTATATACAACAAATAAGCTGGTAGAAGCCTCATATATATAACAATAAAAGTTTTACAAAAAGTGTTTTTTGTCCGAAGACCAAAATATCAAAAATGTGAAGCACATGGCTTCATGTACAAATAGAGAATCAAGGATGTCGCTTGCTATAACATGCGACTTCCCATGCTACTCTACGGAGCAGTCGATCAATGGAAGCAAATATGCCCACTATGTGGTGTTGATAAGGCCTCGGGATATCATCAATAGAGGCATCAGGGATGTTCATCGGCAACCCCTCCAAGTTTTGTTCTATAGTCTCATAGTTGACAGCAGTTGCAAACAAAGCCTTCTAAGCTTTGAAACTTGCCTTAACCCGTACACCATTACTTTTTCCCCTTGACTATAGCCGAGATTACTTCCTCTACTTAGTTGCTTTAGACTCTACCATTGTTATGGTCTTATTCCAAGAGGATGATTCACATGATGAACATGTGATATACTATTTGAGTTGGAGTCTCGCGACTACCAAAACCAAATATCTACATGTGGAGAAACTGGCCTTGGCAGTTGTTCAAGTTGTTCAACATTTTTTTCATTATATCTTATTACGCAGAACCACCACTATTTTCGATTGCAACCCCATGCAACATATCCTTACTCAAAAATTTCTTAGGGGTAAATAATCCAAATGGATAGTGATTTTCCAGAAGTTTGACTTGGAATTCGAACGCGCCAAGTCAAAGAAATCTTTGGTTTTTTGCCGAATTCATATGTGACCTTCCCCCCACTGAGACAGAAAATGTGGCAAAGGATTCCTTACCTGACGAATCCCTTTTTATGATATGTTCTAATGACGTATGGTATAGATATATCATTATCTATCTCTAGACTCAAACTTTTCGGCCTGATCTATCTAGTACATATCGTCATCGCATATGGTATCAAGCCCATCAGTACATCATCCTTGGTGATACCCTTTACCACCGTGGTATTGATTCAATTTTTCTATGATGTATCACCTATGATGAAGCTGAGAAAGCTTTGAATGATTGTCACTCTGGAGCATGTCGCGGTCATATGTCTGGGTATGCCACTACCCAAAAGATCTTATGAGCGGGTTATTTCTGGCCTTCTTTGTTCAAGGACTGCATTACTGCTGTCCAGAAATGCCATGCTTTCCAAACTTATAATAACAAGATAAGATCTCATCCTTCTCCCTTACATCATGTAGTTTCCATTGGTCCATTCGCCAAATAGGGCATTGACTTCATGGCATGTAATCGTCACTCGGTCGAGGGGCATGGATACATCATTGTAGGTGTGTATTATTTCACTAAATGGGCCGAGGTGATGCCTACATTCGATAACACCGGGAAAACTGCAGCATTATTCATATTCAATCATATCACTACTCAGTTTGGTGTCCCTCAAGCTATCATTACTAATCACGATAGTCATTTTCAAAATTTTATGATGTCTGAACTTACTAAAAAATTGGGTCTTCGACATGAAAACTCAACCCCCTATTACCCATAGGCCAATGGACAGGTTGAAGCAATAAACAAAGTTCTCATTACTATGCTTCGACGAATGATAGGAATTCATAAGACCAACTGGCACACGATGTTTCTCTCAGCATTATGGGCCTATCGGACATCCGTTAAGTCTGCCACGGGATTCACACCTTTCCAGTTATTTTATGGTATCGAAGCTATGTTGTCAATTGAATGTGAAATACCATCTTTGAAACTAGTCGTTGAACTTATCCCCAATACCTCTGTCGAAGAGGAGCGTATTTGGTATTTAATGCAATTAGTTGAAACCCGTCGCAATGTCGCCTTAGTTATTGAAACTCAGAAGAAACATGTTAAAGCCCAATATAAAAAACATGTCAAGCCACATGTTTTTCTTGAAGGTGATCTAGTTCTTCTTTACAAGCAATAACATGATTTGCTAGGGGTCGGTAAATTCGAGGCCATGTGTGAGGTCTTTACATTGTCAAACGTGTGTTGGAGAAGAGAGCTTATGAGCTAGTTGAATATGATGGAATCCCTTTTAGTGAACCCATAAATGGTATTTACTTAAAGAAGTACTATGCTTAAGTCATTTTTTCTTAAGTACTATGCTTAAGTCTTTAATTGTTTTTTAGATTCTCTAAACATGAAAAACCCTTGAGTTTTCTCTCTTTGGACTCGCTAAACAAACATTGAAAGACCCATATGGGATCGCACCACTCCTTCTTAGGGTTCGTTAAACATACTTCAAGGCACTTGTCCACAGGATGAGATTACATCAACAAGCATATGTTATCCTCCTCAAGCTTGTGTAAAAATAAAGAGGTACTCGCCAAAAATGGTGGGGGGGAATTGGGAAAGAAATGTGTCTCTATATTTGTGTTAGTGGAAATAATAGTCACTCTTGAACATGACACCCACTTCATCATTGTGTCTAGGTTGGGAAATCCATTTGTCTCTCGTTTGACCATCTACGTGTCCATATGTCGGGTCCTCCTTGAGTCAATTTTTCCAAGACAATTGTTGTGTCGTTCATATGTTCAAGAGAAGACCAACCTGAATAATCCTTCTATCGAGCCGGCCATCTACAGTTATAAATTTTCTACTGTGTCGGCCTTCCCTGTGTCAGTTTCGAATCACCTCATACTTTGATCTACTTCAAATCTATTACTTATTTCGTGCCACTGATGGGGGATACATTAAGGCTCCGTTGTGATGAGCCTTTTCCTGTCAACTTCAACTCATTATCTAGGAGCAAGACTTATAAATCATTTAGTACCATAGGGCCTACATGCCTCAATCACAGGTTTCTTCGCTTCCAACGGTGGGTTCACATCATTGACCCTTTATTGGGAGATTCCATCGAGTGTTCGACTTCAATTCATTTATTAACATTCGTTGGATTGTACTAGGGTACCTTGGGAGTCATTGACATCAATGGTGATTTCTCTTGCACTTGTTAATGGTTCTCATCATTGACCAGTAATCAAGTGGTTTCTACCATGTTCGACTTCAGCACCTATAATCGCATGGTTATCTTTGTACTTAGGATGATGGAAATGAATACCCTGGATCTCGTCATTCCAATCCAGGTTGCAATGGAGTATTTATGATTTGTATTGACACATAGATCCACTGTATGTCTCGTGGCTATGTCCAAATTTGAGTCATTTTAACGCATAGATCCACAGTGTATTCCTGGTGGCTATGATGATTCATATTGACATGGATCCATGGTGTATATTTAGTGGCCATGACTCACTTGACATTTTGTAAAGTGAGTATGGGAATGCCTACCTCAGACAATGGTATATTATTATGGTGATGCTTGACTGTTTGCAGGTTCTCGATTGGTGCGCTCCTTGCTTTCGACACACACATTCTACAAAGTATTTTGGCTGTCACGAGTTCCAGTATCATACTTTGGGGGGCATTCTGTTACACATTATTTTGGTCACCCCAATGATCCATTTACAAACATGTGTTCATGTTCCCAAAAAGAATCTTTTACCATGAGGGAAGTGACTGACTTTCTCTTCTTGAAAACCTTATGAAGAAATTTCATCGTAGGTTGCACCATATGCAGGGTGCAACGATGCTTGATCATTGACCTATGTCCTGAAGCTGGCCTGCGACGTCTCCACAGTCTGCTCTACAGCTAGGGTTCAACGATGTCAAAAGACTAAGAAAATGTCAAGTTTCACGAAAGTTCTGGAAGGGGATCTTCTAGAAGATGAGGTGGCATCTGAATGGTTTGGATCTTACTCGCTTCTCTGATTTGGTGGGATCATCCTAATCTCTTCAACCATCTCTCTTTCTCCTATATAAAGAGGGATCTCTCATGGAAAATCTTAAGCATAGAAGGTTCATTCAAGGTTAATGAAGATGGATTAGGCTAAGAATTGGATGAGGAATTCTACTTCAGTTCATACTTGAGGGCTTCATTTCAGTTCATCAAGTCATTATGGATATTCTTCATTCAATGTTGGAGCAAATGTGTGTGTTGGAGCAAAGAATCATCGAGAGGGGACCTTGCGACATCAAGGCTTTGGTTGTAATCTCTTCTTTCATTTTAATATGATACAGTGATATGTTTCTTTCCCATAAAAATTGCTTGGTTTTATTGTATGATTCCTTGATCACATACATAGGTTCCCGTTGAGTATATTATATTGCTTTCACTTTGGTTGGCTTGTGTTCCCTTGTAGATTCAATATCACAGGAGCACTAGAGTGAAGCTAGGATGACGATGGCAGGAGAGAGCAATATTTAAATGGTATGTTGCATATCTCTTGTTAAATAGTAAACTAAATGGTTAGAGCTTGGGGAAAGCATTATATTTTGTTCTGTTTTGTTCTAGATCTAGGTGGATCTAGGGAGATCTGTTTATGTCCACATTTACCGATAATTCCCATAACAAAAGTTGTTTGTCATAATTTCATATTAGATTCATCTTTTGCTTCAATTAAAATTTCTTGATTCAGTAATCTTTGATGCAGTAGAATAAGTTCTTTTCATGCAGTTTATACTAGTTGTACTTTCAAATTGGTGTGTTTCCTTCAAAGTAATTAGTTCAGAGCGTCTTTCTATCATTTGATTTCCTGCGTGTTTCTAGCCTTTGATCATTTTCAACACTTTACTACCGACAATTGCATATTGCACATATAATATATATCACCTCTTAAGTTTGTATGAACCTCGAGTTGACAAGTAAAGTAGGATACCAAGGGTACAATAAATAATTGTTGTTATTCTTGGAACCATCATTACCCATCAATGCCCGAAAATGGAAGAGGTCCACCCCCTACTAGTGTAGCGGTAGCCTGTTGTACTGAAAATTTTGTTACCGCTAGGGTAGAATATCCATGTGGGCTCTTCTACCACATATCCGTAAGGGGGCACCCAATCTGCACCTTTTTAGGATGGATCTATGTTTTTCTTCAATATGGTGAACCATAAGAGAGATGAGGAGGTAGATTTGTCGACCAGATCTCGCGATTATGGTAAGCCTAAGTCGACATCCAAAGAGAAATAAAATTTGAATCCTCATAATTCTCTATATGGAGAGAATCCTAAGAAGGAAGCAATGCTATGCATACCAAAAGGTGTGTATAAGAGTGCATCGCACAACCCCAATGCTCGAGCCACACCCAACTATTCTATTTTTGAGGACTTGGCTCAGACACCATGTGCGATGTCAGCCCTAGAGGTGCTCCAAAGTTTCCTTGTGCAACAAGATGTGTTGTTGGGTTGCTAACTCTTTGAGCCAACTCGTTATGAAGTTCAACATTACTGAGGTGAAGCCTCATCTTCCATATCATGTAGCCTTCGAGAATAATATCGTGTACACAAAGCACGTTATTCAAAGGACCGTCATTGACGAAGGCACTTCGACATGTGTCAATGTCATTGTCCTGTTGGAAAGCTATTGGCTCTCCCAAACTTACCTCTTCTCCCTCTTTGTTACCTGCATTTGATGAACGATCCTTTATACCACACAATCTCATTTCCTCTTTTCTCGTCCAGTTAGGGGGAAAGACCATTCCTATGGAAGTTTAAGTAGTTGACGCTCCGCTCAACTATAATCTTTTGTTAGGAAGGAGTTGGACCTATGCGATGACGGTTGTTTTCTCATCAGTTTTTTGAGTTTTGTGCTTCCCTCACGAAGGGAGGATGGTAAAAATATACCAGATATTGTTCAACCACTCCAACTCAATGGCAAATTCGGGATCCACAGTCTCGTTGATTGAAAACTCTCATACGACAACTGAGAGTATTGGTGCTGGAATATGTCCATTGCTTATGGGAACTTTCAATTTCCCAACTCCTGTTTCATACATTCATGCCACCCTGGCCAGCTATCAAAAGTTGAACCTTTTGGTCCCTGTTACGTGGATAGGTTCGTTTAGGACTTCATATTTCAAAGATTCGTGGGTGTTTCCCTCACCGTATGAATCGGTCGAAGGTCGTGCATATGCTAGGATGTCCATGCTAGTGTATGCATCAGAGATAACTTACCAAGCAATCCAACAAGTTATTGTCGTCCTCGATCCTACTTCTTCATGGATGGAAGAAGACGATCAGTTTCCAAAGCCCTTCTGGGCTTAGAATCCTTTCCATTCTCTTGACTTCCTTGAAACTATCTTTCCTTCTGACGAATCCATTATAAACACAATGATAGGTCCAGATTGACCATGGGAGGATATGCATCATCAGTCATATTTCCTTCTGCAACTCAGTCGAGTCGAAAGCGGAGAATTTTGGTCAGCTATGAGTGGAGGTGTTGATCAATATGTGAACCCCTTGGAAAAATTTGGTGTTTATTCTGAAAGGAACATGGCTAATATATCGCAAACCATTTCGATCAACATCTCTAGAACCCCTAGCATCATAGAAAATGTTTGTATCGGTGCAGATTGTTCTCCTGAAGAGGTCCATGCATATACCTCTTTATTTAAAGAGTTTCACGACGTTTTTTTCCTAGTCTGAAAAATAAATGCCAGACATTGACCCTCACATTGTCAAACATGAGATTCATACCTACGAAAATGTTAAGCTTGTTCGAAAATAGTTACGACCAGTAAATAGCGGGAAGGAAACAAATATAAAGTCTAAGGTTGAAAAGATGCTTAAGGCATGTTTTATTTACCTAGTTCCTCTTACATAATGGGTCTCAAATCTTGTTCTCGTCAATAAAAAGCAAGGAACCATATGTGTTTGTATGGGTTTATGATATCTGAACAAGACTTGTCTGAAAGACAACTTCCCCACACCCTTCATTGATTAGATTATTGATGTGTTCTGGAAGAAAAATATTTTCCTTCATGGATGGATTTTCCGTATACAATCAGATTCAGATCCGGCCTTAGGATCATCACAAGACAATGTTCATATGTCCTTGGGGGACTTTCAAGTACAAAAAAATGTCTTTTAGCCTTAAAAACATTGGAGCTACGTTTCAACAGGCCATGTCATTTCACTTACATGATTTGAATCACATCATCGAAGCATATCTGGATGACATTGTTTCTCACTCTCGTAAGATGGTGGATCATCCAGCGCACCTTAGAATTATCATTGAAAGATGTTGTTATTATTGTATTCGGTTAGATCCAAACAAATGCATCTTTTATGTCGTATCAGGGCGTCTGTTGGGTTTTATGGTATCCAACAAAGGGATCATGGTTGATCCTTTAAATGTGTAGGCAATAGTTCAGTTGCCACTCCCGTGCAATATTAGTCAATTGTAGAGTCTCCAAGGAAAGGCCAATTTCCTTTGTCATTTCATTGCAAACTATGCCAACATCACTAAGGTATTTATGCGCTTTCTAAAAAAGGGGTCTCGTTCTGTTGGGACGAGTTCAGGCAATGAACCTTCGATGCACTTAAGAACACACTCATGGTAGCCCCTCTGCTTAGTCCTCCGGACTATAGCAAGGATTTCTTGTTGTATATCGCGGCAGCAGAATCGACAGTCAATATGGTTTTGGTTCAAGAAGATGATAGGATGCAAGAAAATGTTATCTATCATCTCAGTCTTGGTCTGATTGGGCCTAAACTAAATTACTCACACTTTGAGAAGCTATCATTGGCAGTTGTTTACACTGTCTAGAGATTACGACATTACATTTTACTTTAGAAAACCATTGCAGTTGCAAATGTTAACCCATTTCAATGTGTCCTCACACAAWGTATAATTGGGGGAAAATATAATAAGTGGATTGTCATCTTCAAAGAATTTTACTTGGATTTTGTYTCTTCCAAGTCCAAGAAGTCTTTGGTTTTCGTCGAGTTGATGTCGAAATTTCCCTGGAAGAATGAGGAACCTGTAATTACGGATTATGTTATGTTACCAACTAGGATAGGAGGGAATATTATATATTTMTGCCCAAAATTTGTTGTTTCATCTTATATGAATGTGTTATTAAATTCTTATAGATAGTTTTCTCAATGAGGAATATTTTCAAACATATAGCATGCATTCATTACAAARAAATGGAGCAGATAATCATGGCATATTATCATGAATGGAAAACTCCCCAACTTTGTACAACGATGTCTAATGGTTGTAATAATAGCTACAGAATACTATTGAGTGCACAAATCTAATGGTTTCTAGGAAGCTACACAATCTACTACAGAAATACAAAAGAAAAACCAGGAATGATGACAATCTATGGTGTCCATTGATCCAAGGCTCACCAAGCCTTATTCTTCTCTGCTCCAAAAATGTTGATCTGCAGTCAACCCCTTCCTAAGCTCCTCACAAACCTAGTCTAGAACATGGCTACAAACCCCAATTCATAGAGGTCCTCGTGGGATGAATGTGGGGCATCTAGCGGGGCCTTGTGGGACAACCTGTCAGGATTCCCTCTTTCACAGATGCACGAAACCTCCCTGACATTTGTAGATATGAAGATCATCCTCTTCCTGAAAATCACCACAAATACCCTACGCAAGCCAATATGATTCTCAACTCCCTCTAGTAAGAAACCAAACACCAAATGAACTCCAATGAGAACTCTAGATGAATTATCCTCTTGTCTAGCTAGGGTGGATATTGCACCATCGAAACTAAACTTGTAGTGGAAGGGTTTTTCCCAAAACCCCAACGAAAATGTTGGATACAAGAGAACTCAATAAGATATCAAATCATAATGCCAAGGGGAAGGATTACTCCTCTATTTATCCTTTCTTTGGACCTTCTAGATCTTTCCTCCATTTTGAACAAATCAAGTCTTCACTTTATTTTCTCTCCAATTCCAATTAAATAAAATTGTTTATTTTATTTAATGTCACTTTTAGGATTTGTCATTCTTTTTACCCAGTGACACCAAATAAACCTCCTTGGCTCCCCTTTTTCCTTGTTGACTATATCCTATGGGATTCGTATAGGTTATTGAGTCATCCTCCATCGCAGTCAATTGAAAGGGGACATTATAGTCCTCCCTTCCCAAGATTGCTTGTCTTCAAGCAATTCCATATCAGGGTGTTGCAAGATCTTCTCCCCTTCCCAGGTAGCATCTTCTACGGGAAATCCTCTCCACACAACTAAGTACTCTCAAATGACCCTTCTCCTCAGCCTCCATTCCCTGACATCAACAATATTCTTGAGAGCTAAAACCAATTGTCCATCATCATCTCCTTGAGGAAGATTTGTCGAAGCGGTGACCTGTTGCCCCAATACCTTCTTGAGGCATGATACATGAAAGGTATTGTGGATCCTGATATCCTCTGATAGCTTCATCTCATATGCTACTTCCCCAAATCTCTTGATCACTTGGTAGGGCCCGTAAAAGCAGGGCTTAAGCTTCTTCGCACCACTCTTCTTCAACGACGACTATCTGTACGACTACAATTTGAGAAAGACAAGATATCCAACCTCAAAGTTTCATTCTTCCCTAAGTATATCTGCATACATATTCTATTGATTCTGAGTGGCCTGCAGATTCTCCTTCAAGACTCTTAAGATGTCCTAAATTTCCTGTAACCAGTCCCTGGCCTTAGGAGCTCGACTCTCTCCAAATGCCAAATCCACAAAAGATGGAGCGTCATAGCCATACAATGCCCTGAATGGGCTCCTCCCAATGGAAATGTGATGAGTGGTGTTGTCGCAATTCTCCCTAAGATGCAACCATTTTATCCATGTCTATTGTTGCCCTAACACATAGTTCTTGAGGTACCCCTCGATCCATTTGTTTACTATTCTGGTCTGCTCATCTTTATGGGGGTGATAGCCAGTGCTAGGTGTCAGCTATGTCCTAGATAACCTGAACAACTCTTGCCAAAACGCATTGAGAAACCTGTTATCTTGGTCACTAACTATGTTCCTCGGAAGGCCATGGAGTTTGAACACCTCCCCGAGGAATAGATTTGCTACCTAAGATGCATTGTATTCCATGGGACTAGAAAAGAAGTGTGCATATTTAGTTAACCTGTCCACTACCACGTAGATACATTCCCTACCCTACACCTTTGATAACCTGTGATGAAGTCCATGGATATTATTTCCCACTTATGCTTCGGAATCGATAATGGTTGAAGCAGTCCTACAAGATGTGTGAACTCTAACTTGTTCTGTGAGTAAGTCATGCGCTACCTCACATGACAAAGTACATCCCCTTTGAGACCCTTCCACGAGAATCTCTCCCTCACCTTCCTATAGGTATTTAGATATTGTTGGTACACTACTAGTGGTGTATCATGTGTTTCCCTCAAAATCTTATCCTTGAGTGTGGAATCAGGGACAAGATAGATCATGTCTTTGTAGTAGATAATGTCATACACTACCCTGTACCTGTCATTCTGAATACTTCCCTCCATCAGCTCACAAGCGAAGATATTCTTGGAGTATTCCACCAAGAGAATGGACATCCAATATATTAAGATATCTATCATGGAGAAGGCTACAGGTCTCTTGGACAAGTCGTCGGCAACTATATTCTTCTTTCCCTTTACATACTCAATGTCGAAATCGTATGCAGGTACCTTATTCACCCACTTTTGTTGCCTCTCATTCAGGTCCTGCTACTTCAAGAAATATCTCAAGTTGTTGTGGTCAGTCTGGAACATGAAGCATCCTCCTACCAAGTACTGTCTTAATTTGGCCAATGCATGCATGATGGAAAACATCTCCTTATCATAGGTCGGGTATATATTCTCAGGCTCCCTTAGCTTCCTGCTCTCGAAAGCTATCAAATGTCGATTTTTCATTAATACTGCTCCTATCCCTTCACTGTATGCGTCACACTCCAAGACAAAAGGCTACATAAAATCTAGAAGTGTTAATACAGGAAAAGTTCTCGTGACCTTCTTCATTCTATCGAATGCTACTTGTGCGTCCTCTGACCATCGGAATACCCACTTTTTGGTGAGGTCTATTAATGGCGCATCCAATTGTGAAAATCCTTTCAAAAATCATCTGTAATAACTACATATCCCGAAGAATCCTTGTAGATTTGTGAGTGACCTAGGGGTGGTATAGTCTAATATGGTTTGGATCTTCTCATGATGCACCTTTACTCCCTCAAAACCAATAACGTGCCCTATATAGAGGATCTCTTTCAACCCAAACTCACACTTTTCCTCCTTGGCAAAAAGCATCTGTTCATCCATAATGGTGATAATATCCTCCACATGCTTTAGGTGTTCTCCCACATCTTGTTGTAGATGAGAAGATCGTCAAAGAACACCAGTAAAAATTTCCTCTACTGTTTATTGAAGATATGGTTCATGCATGACTAAAAGGTAGTTGTTGCGTTAGTAAAACTGAAGGGCATGAATAGAAACATGTAGTGCCCATAGTGACACTTGAATGATGTTTTATGGATATCCTCCTCCCTGACCCAAATCTAGTGGTATCATGATCGCAGATCAACCTTTGAGAAGTATACTGCTCCATGCAACTCATCGATCAGCTCATCAATATCGGGTATTGGGTATCAGTTTTTGATAGTATTTTTGTTTAGTGCCCTGTAGTATATGCACATCCTCATAGTGCCATTTTTCTTCTTCACTAGTACAACTAATGAAGTGAAAGGACTAGAGCTAGGTCTGATGTGCCCCATCTCTATCAACTCCTTTACGGTCTTCTTTGTTTCATCCTTGAATATTTTGGGATACCTGTAAGGAGTGGTGATCATGGGCTTCGACCCCTCTTCTAGCTCAATGACATGTTCAGATCCTCTATCAGGTGGTCTCCTTATCGGCAATGGTTCAAACACTCTCTCATGCTTTACAAGCAATGCCTGGATATCCATAGGGTAATGTTGGTGTTTCTGTGATTGCTTCTCCATGGTGATCAATCACTCTACTACTCAAGTCATGTCCCTGTGTATAAAAAGGTTCTCCATGTGTTGGTCAAACACAATCCTAGGAGAACCTATTGACATACCTCTCAGGATGACTCGTTTTCCACCTTTGTCATGGAACTCCATCCTCATGTCCTTATAATTCATGCAGATATCTCCCAAATAGTATAGCCACTGAATTCCTAGCACCACATGAGTATGTGCCAAATCCATGACGTAAAAAAGTTATTGGTCAACGTGTAGTTTCCCAAGGTTACTTCCAGTCCCTTAATCCTCTAAGTACGCATCATGTTATACCCATCCGCTACTACCACATCAAATCCATAGAAATCCTCTATAGGGATATTTCTCCTGGTGACAAGTGCAACATCAATGAAGTTGTGGATGGCTCCACCATCCACCAGTGTCATAACCCTCTGGCCCTACACAACACCTTTGATCATGAAGTTTTAATATATAGGGACTCATGAAAGGGTGGAAACGGTCACTCCCTTAAGGATGACTTGCAATGTCTCTTGCTATATAGTTTTCAAAGGCTCACCACTATCATGTCCAATACTTTCATCATCACCATCATCCTCCTCGTTGGAAACTACCTCAATGTAATGGACTTTACCTTTTCCCATACATATATGACTCGGTTCCCATGGATATTTGCAACTGAAGCAAATTTTCTTCCTTCTTAGTTCTCTATGACTCTCTTCATCCATCCTGTCCTTCCCTATCCATGAATTCTGGGGAAAATTTAACTCCTTACCCCCTTGAGGGATGAAGGATTTTGTTGGTACCTTCTTTTTGACTACATCCTTCATGTCCTGGGTTATCATGATGGCTTCCTACAATGTGGTTGGCCTAAAGGCCTTCACCCAATGGTGCCTGCTCTATAGTCTGCGAAGGCTCACCAATGTCCTATCCAATACCTTCGTCATCACCATCATCCTACTCATCGGAAACTACCTCAATGTAATGGACTTTACCTTTGACCATAAATCTATGACTCGGTTCCCACAGATCTTTGCAATTGAAGCAAATTTTCTTCATTCTTAGTTCTCTCCGAGTCTCCTCATCTATCTTGTCCTTCTCTGTCCATGACTTCTAGGTAAACTTTGTCTCCTTACCCCCTTGAGGGATGAAGGATTTTGTTGGTACCTTCTTGTTGAAAACATCCTTCATGTCCTAGGTTCTCATGATGGCTTCTTGCAATATGGTTGGCCTAAATCCCTTCACCCATCCTCTTAGGGTTTCAGCTAGACCCTCCATGAATAGCATCACCAACCTTTGTTGAGAGATATTTGTCACCATAATTGTCATCCTCTGAAAATCTATGATGTATGCTTCTAGTGTACCTGTCTATCTCAACTATGCCAACTCCATGAAATGTATCTCAGGGTCCTTTTGGTCAAACCTATCTATCAATATCTGAGTGAAGTCCACATATGAAGTGATGTTGGCATGCCCTAATGTCACCAGCCCATGGTACCACCATTCATGAGCTTCTCCTTCCAAGTGAAGGGTGGCATACGTAATTGCTTCAGCTTAAATCATTGGGTTAAGCTGGAGGTAGGTGTCCAACTTATGTACCCAAGCCTTGGTATTGATCTTTGCAGACCCATCAAAGGGTGGAATATTCAACCTTCACACCTTTCACATGAGATCAAATTTTTGTGGGTTCTGTGCTCCTCTCTTCCCCTCCTTTGGACCGTATTTATGTTTGTTGTCATAGAAGTCTCTATGGGAAACTCTCTCATTGATATCTTCATCTATCGTTTCATAATCCCTGTATGAAGTGTTAATAGCAAGCCCATGATTTGGTTGCTCATGTGCTTCTATAAGTTTCTCTATCAGGAATTGTGGTAATAAAGGCCTAGGGATCTTTAGGCTCATGCTCTGAGTTGGAATATGGTTATTGGTACTCTCCTTATGTATTATGTCACCCCAATGGGATCCATTGGGTACACCTTGGCCTGTACCATTCATACTCCCATGTTGGCCCAACAACTGTGTGAGCACCTCAAGTGTCTACTACTAGAACCTTATTGTATTGTCCCGACTCTTGGCGAGATATTTTAATATCTAGAGAACATATCCTTCATAGTTGTCTCCCATGCTTCCTTTTTGTTTTGACTCTGTGTGATTTGCTTCTATTTTTCTTTCCAGTGACCCTATAGAGGTTTGTCCTCCATGCCCTTTTCTTCTAGGCATCAATGTAATCAAGGGATGGGAAAAAACACCAACTCTAATACCATTGTAATGTTCCCAACTAGGCTAGGAGGGAATATTATATATTTTATGCCCAAAATTTGTTCTTTCTTCTTATATGAATGTGTTGTTAACTTCTTATAGATAGTTTTCTCAATGAGGAATATTGTCAAATATATAGCATACATTCATTACACAAAAATGGAGCAGATAATCATGGCATCTTATTATGAATGGAAAACTCTCCAAATCAGTACAATGATGTCTAATGGTTGTAATAATAGCTACAGAATACTACTAAGCACACAAATCTAATGGCTACCAGGAAGCTACACAATCTACTATAGAAACACACAAGAAAAACCTGGAATGATGCCAATCTATGGTGCCCATTGATCCAAGGCTCACCAATCCTTATTCTACTCTGCTCAAACAACATCAATTTGCATTCAAACCCCTCCTAAGATCCTCACAAACCTGGTCTGGTAGATGGTTGCAAACCCCAATTCCCAGAGGTCCTTGTGGGACGATTTCAGGGTGTCTAGCGGAGCCTCGCGGGACAACCCGCAGGGATGCCCTCTTTCACAAATGTGTGAAACCTCCCTGACACCTGCAGATCTGAAGCTTGGCCTCTTCCTGAAAATCACCGCAAACACCCTACACAAGACTATATTCTTATCAAATCCCTCCAGTATGAAACCAAACACCAAATGAACTCCAATGAGAACTCTGGGTGAAATCTCCTCTTGTCTAGCTAGGGTGGATATTGCACCACTGAACTAAACCTGCAGTGGAATGGTTTTTCACAAAACCCCAACGAAAATGTTGGCTACAAGAGAACTCAATAAAATATCAAATCATAATGCCAAGGGGAAGGTTACTCGTCTATTTATCCTTTCTTTGGACCTTCTATAACTTTCCCGCATTTTGACCAAATCAAGTCTTCACTTTATTTTCCCTCGTATTTCAATTAAATATAATTGTTTATTTTATTTAATGCCACTTTTAGGATTTTTCTTTCTTTTTACCTAGTGACACCAAATAAACCTCCTTGACTCCCCTTTTTCCTTATTGATTATAGCATACGGAAGTCATATAGGTTATTGAGTCATCCTTTGTCACATTCAATTGGAAGGGGACATTATAGATTCATTCTGTGATGAAAATGTGTTCCTTATTTCTTCTAGTGATACTTGGTATGGAGATATCCTTATATATATCTAGACTCTCAAGTTTTCTCTGCATTATTCACAGGACGATCGGCGACGGATTCGCCACCAGGCGAAGAATTGCCTCATCATCGGTGACACTTTGTATTGTCATGGGGTCGAATCAATTCTTCATCATTGTTTAATCCATGATGAAGCGAAGTATGCGATAAATGATTTCCATAGTGGAGCGTATGGCGGTCATCTATCTGGGTTGGAAACTGTTATCACCCTGTAATTTCCCAGGCTGAGGAGAAAATTGGCAGGGGTAGCCAAAAAATCGCTTTGAGTCAAAAATCTAGCCCTCCAAGACTCAGAGAGGGATCTCTCTGTCTGATATAACTTTGTTTATGTTTGGATCTTAGGCTAGCTGTGCAGAATATGGGTTTGTTTATGTATTTTTTAATTGTTTTGGTTGAGACATAAAAAGGACCATCGGGAAAAATGGAGTCAAGGATAAAAAATGATTAAATGAATAAATAACAAATACATATGTAGTCAGGCAAGACAGTCATATCAGTGGATTCTTATAATTTGTGTGGTGGAGAGAGGAAAAGATCATAGATCATTTCAAATGAAGAGTAGAGTTTATCTGAATTATGCAATCAATATTTAGAAGAAAACATACACATTGTCTTTAATCCATATCAGGGTGTTTGTGACAAATCCTGAGCATATTCTTCTTATAATAAATGAGAACAAAAATAACAATATGAAAAACTAAGGAATAACAGTTTACATCAGAAAAAACTTCACCACAGAAAATGACACAATAATCTCGAAAATAAAGTCTTTGTATTCATTCATTATAGTCAATTAAAGCCTGTGAGCATTTTTACATTTTTGGTCTTCCCAAGTCCCAACTCTGGTTCATCAAAAGTTTGTGGCTTTATATCCCTTACATCAGATATCCAGATCCTAGAATATTGGATCAAATTTACTTAAAATAGAAAGTCAACAACTGACACAAGAAAATAGGAAAGGATCCTATAAAATAGTTCAACTCCTTATCTTTGATGGTCTTTATATCCTTATAATCTTCGACAGCTGCAGGAAACCTTCCAAGGCTGATGGATAAGGTGAAAATTGCCATCTTTAGCAAAAGATAGTTTTTTCCCAAAAATAGAAAACAAATTTTATCTTCTCCTTCTTGATAGCACCTTGAAAGCTGGAACAGAAACCTAAAATTGATGCCCTTAATTATTATCCATCATTACAAACCATCTTCGAGGCATTTGGGTGAGAAAATCTTGGATCTATGCAAAAATAGTGCCTCTCTGCCTTGTATGTTCTTTTGGTGGCTAAGAGAGGCAAAATCTTAGCCTGTTAGCCACCAAAAGCTCTGCTTTCGGTGGCTAATGAACAGTTAAAATGTTCGCCTAAGCCACTGAAAGTCTTGTCTTAGTGAAAAATTAACAAAATTGCAAAATACCTTTTATCTTAGCTTTAAAACACTTCAGGGATGATCTTCTGAAGCCTCTGCATCTTGAGCAGGTTCTGGAATGGTTGTAGAATTATTGGTTGCCTATGGATCATTCAAACAGATGGTTGCATTTTCTAGGGTTTCAGGATCAACAAGTACTTGAGGCTGAGGTCTTGAAGGCATGGCTTGCAACTTCAATAACCTGACCTTTTTCTTCAAATGCATAGCCACTCTCCATAGACTATTATACTCCTTTACGATCTTCTTCTTCTTCTTTCTTTTCCTTCACACTTTCATGTGCCAATATTTCTAGGGTTGCATTGGTTTCTGCGAAATTATTTGATAGAGTTTCGTATCTGGCCTTTAACACTCTCTCTAGCACTTCCTGTTGTGTTATTCTCTCTTTGAATTTCTTAATATTCTTTGATTTTTTCTGCTTCCTTTTGCTGCTATATGTTTCACCCTTTTCAGGATTTATGAACATCTCAGTCTCTGGTGCTTTCTCCATGGAAAATTCAATATTTTCATCAACAGGGACTTCCTCTTTTTTTGGTTCTTCATCTGAATCTGAATATGGCAAATTTAGAAAGTTTGTCTTCTTTGGTGCAGCGTGCTCTGTGTCTTCATTAAAATCCAACTTTTTCTTTGATTCCTTAGGCTTGGAAGATGGAGTATCTTACTCATATGCCACTAGAGAGATAGCTCCCCTCTTCCTTTTCTCACTCCTGGAAGTAGAGGACTTCTTTGAAGAAGATCTCTTTTTATCCTCTGGTTGTAAATCAGTCTGAAACTCATTTCAAAATAATAAGTGGCCCCAATCCTTGTTCCTTCTCTGCAGCAGTTCACAAATTAGGAGTTTGATCAAATCGTGATGAGAGAGTCTGCCTTCAACCTTATTGGGATTAGCTTTGACTTGATGAGCCATCTTAGTCAAGATTCTGTGAAGATAATAAGGTAGATTGAGGAGATTTCTACCAGTGAAGTGATTCATCAGTTTGAAATGGTAGATCATCACCCTATTATATCTACCTTCACAAGTTATGTAGACAAGAATTGATTTCAATAGGTGTTGCCATTTCTCTTCAAGATAGGACATAGGAATGTCCTTCTTCCATATAAGACACTTGTGTTCTGGCTTTAAGTAAGATCTAAATTCTACATCCTTGGTGATAGTAGTTTTGAACCAATTCTCACATGTTCTTGGAAGCTCTGTAACATCAGCTATTAAGGCTTCATCTACCTGGAATTCCTCTTTGCCAATCATTGCCTTTCTTCCATCGAATGACAGAGAAAATTC
The DNA here is from genome assembly GCA_009831015.1 of Picea engelmannii. Lineage (NCBI taxonomy): Eukaryota > Viridiplantae > Streptophyta > Pinopsida > Pinales > Pinaceae > Picea > Picea engelmannii. Next base: position 65,389 of record ML784184.1, read on the forward strand.
TTCTTCCACCTGCTGGTGAGAACTTTGCAATTTCTCACAAAATCTATAACAACCCACGTCCTTGAAGCATTGGCACACCTCAGGGTGTGAATCAAGATAGCCGATATCATGTAGCTCTTTCTTGAGAGCTGGTCCTCCTCTCTTCATTTGCTGGAATGCTCATGTACCTGCAAATTGAAAAATTCGGGCTTGGGAGGAGATAGACATAGCGCATAATCAGGGAGGTTTGTGCTCAGCTATGACAGAGGCAAGAAATGGGGAAATACGATTAAGGCAAGCCCAGATTTTGAGGGATGTGAAAGGGTAATTAGGATTTGAAATGACAATGATTATTCGATAAACCTCGAAGGATAGGAAGTAGAAAGACCACATGATCTCGTGAAACTTAGAGTTGAAATGATCAAGTCAGGATACGCTGAGATCAAATCCTAATTCCTAGGACAGGTGTAAGATCTGGAGGGTTTAGGGTTAGATAGATCAAATCATAATCATAATAACTCATAAAACACCTCTTACCAAGTCATACTCGACAGCTCCTTTGTCTTTTCGGCGGCTAACTATAATCATAACACCTCACTAAGACGTGTTGACCGTTTCAAATCTCCCTACAATTTCGGTGGCTAGGAGAGCCCCAAATTTTGAGTTTTAGCCGCCGAAAGCTAGGGCTTTCAGTGGCTTAGAAGCCCTTTTGAAAAGGCACTTAGCCACCGAAACCTGTATTTTGAGTTTTTTGAAATAATAACTAAATCAAATGTTTTTCAAAGTTTATTACAAGATTAAAGCTCTTTAAAATGAGCCTTAAAAAATTTAGAAATGTTCTTTCTAATAACAACCTAACACTTAATCAAATGAAATTGACTAATTTATTTGAGGAGATAACAGGCCAGCAAACCGGGAATTTCATCACGAAACGCACAAATAATATCTGAATCATCAGATCTCCTATCGTTATAGGTCACTAACATAGGCTCCAATTGGGGATGACAGCTCCTGAGGAGGTGTCAAGAATCTCAGATCTCCGGATTTCGTAAATCAGTGCCTTATCCATTGGGTTGATCCCACAACCTGTACCTCGATCTATCCTGCACCTTGGTGATTGGAAATCGGTTGATTATTCATTCTGATCTTGACTGAGTCTTTGAAGTAAAATAGAAAACAAAATAAACCACATACTTGTCTAGCAAGTTTATTTGCATACGGTAAATCTGACAAAAAATGTTGATCTAGTGATCTTATTTATATAGATACATCCTATTCTAACCTAAGGATGCTTGATCTTAATCAATTTGAAATATCCAGTATAACCAGTCAAAAATTGGATCTGAAACCTGGGCTTCTTCACTGATTTTCACCAAACTCATATGTAGATATGGTAATGATATGTGATAAGGATTTCTATCCTGATCTCCTTTACATGAGAATTGATCAATCTGAAGAACAACTAAATTGTTGAGAATGTATTGTGGTCGTTCCATGAAATTTTTTTCCATATAGATATCTATAGGGTCAAAATAGACTTGAGTTATTTCTTGTCATTTGGAGTCAGACCATTCCATCTCCTGACCTTGTGCTATTCGTGAGGTCTTCCAATCTTTAAACATTTTAAGGTGTACTTGTATCTCATCTGATGGGTTTTGCACTGATATTTCTACTGAACCCGACAGTGGAGTGGACTGTCTGATCATATCCATATCATAACAATTTTTTAATTCATTTGGAGTAAATGAAACTAGACTTTGAAAACACACATCATCTAGAATATCAGCTATAGGGTCATAAAATTCTTGAGATAATGGTGGCATTGGCCCTACTGGTAATTCATGGTTTACCCTGTGACTTTCAACTAGAATCTGACCAAGATTCGCTCTCAAAATTTGAAATGAATTAAATCACAGAGGCAGTGAATCAAAATGGATCAACTCATCACCTTTTTCAGGCTTCATGATTTCATCTGAGGTTTGACCTTCAAAAAGGCTCAAGGGTTGCACCTCTGGATTAGCTTATGTATCTCCCCTGTTTTCCTCAACCGATGCATTAGAACATTCCTCATTCTTTTTATTCACGACATGTTTGTAATGTTCCCTTAACAGTGAGGCAAAACATAGGGGCAGACATTATGCATTTCTTGGGAAATTTTCTGCATCATCCTCCTTGCAATCTTGTTGGGTATGCAGAATCTGATTGTCATCTGTGCACTATGATAACTGGGATTCTTCTTCCCATGAAGATAATACTGGCTTCTTTGAACAGTCATCTTCAATCTCAATCATATAGTCACCATTCCGAAGATCATTTCTGAGAATATTATCTATGTAGGGGAGGTCATCAAACATGCATATCATCTCTGGAGATTTTTCCACCACCACCTGATTTTGAACTTCCTCTTTGACTGTATTGTGAATTGAGTACATGAAGAAATCCGTCAGTGGTTTAGGATACTGAAGCTGGGATGCTAAGTTCTTGGGGACATTTGTTCTTGTTCTTTCCAGAGTCGATGGTACATGAGGCCTTTGAAAAACAATTTCATCTTTCTTTTTAATCTTATGCAGCATTTCATTGACTGTGTTGGTCAAAATATCTAATTTCACTTCTGAAGATGTCATCCATTCATTTTTTGTTCTATCTTTTTATTTTGCCTCTAACTTTGCCCATCTGTCCAACAAGTTAGCTTCCACCTCAACCACAATCTTTTGCATTTCTTCAAGGGTTGTAGTGTTCCTTTCTCTTAATTGGAATGTCATCTCAGGATTGAAGGCATCTGGTAATGCAAGTGAGTTGATCCTATGGGTGGCCTTATATCAGCAGGTATTGCATGATATACCTTATTGAATATTGTTGAAAATTGATGTACTATCTCCCCTGGCTTTCTTTTCAAATGTTCATACTCTTCTAGGATAAGAAAGATATTTCCCATGATCACCCATCGGTCTAGGAAAACTTGCAAGAACTAATGAAAATTTATGATGCTTGCAGCTGGAAGGTTTTTAAACCAATTTTTAACTTTACCTTGCAAAAATGAAGCAAACATCCTGATATAGACATCGTCATCTTCAACCTCATAAAGGTCAAGGAAATCTTCAAACCTCTGGATGTGTTTTTCAGTAGTAATATTGGCATTCTCTCCATCAAACCTGGGCAGATTATTGGTGTAATTTGTAGGGATGTCATGGAGGATATGAGGCAAATATAGGGGCTTGTATTTGTCTGGGATTTTGGCAGGTACAGGAGGTGAAGCAAGAGGCTTATAACTGTATGGAATTTCAACCTGTAACTCTGGTATTTTTACATATGTGTTAGAGATCTTGACAGTTGTGGGGAATAAAGAAGGCAGCTTATGTCTGTCAAGGATTTCTATAGGTGTAGGAGTGTGTACAAGATCTATGGGAATGGGCTCAATCTTTTGAGGCTCTTCAGGTTGAAAATGATCATCCTGAATTTCAACAATATTCTCTAGACTAGGATCATGATAAGAGATAAAGTAATTGCAAATGGAACCAATAATATCATGAATACAAATTGAGCTTGAGTACCTCCTCTTTATAGGCTGCTTGGTCATGCTTTAGGTTCTTCCACCAGTGGAGTCTTTGAGTTGGCACTGTCTGGAGATGATTGGAGTTGCCAGGTGAAATATTTCAGCCTTCTTATGTCTAGTCAATGTTCACCATCAGTGATCAGATCTGGAACTTTTAAGTGTACTACTGGGGAAAGTTCCCCAGTACGGTCGCCATTCTGTTATCACACTGTAATTTCCTAGGCTGAGGAGGAAATCGGCAAGGGTAACCACAAAACCGCTTTGAGTCAAGGATCTAGCCCTCCAAGACTCGGAGAGGGATCTCTCTATCTGATATAACTTTGTTTATGTGTGGATCTTAGGCTAGCTATGCAGAACATGGGTTTCTTTATGGATTTTTGAATTGTTTTGGTTGAGACATAAAAAGGACCATTGGGAAAAATGGAGTCAAGGATAAAAAACAATTAAATGAATAAATAATAGAGACATATGTAGCCAGGCAAGACAGTCATATCAGTGGATTCTTATAATTTGTGAGATGGAGAGAGGAAAAGATCAGAGATCATTTCAAATGCAGAGCAAAGTTTGTCTTAATTATGCATTCAATCTTCATAAGAAAACATAAACATTGTCTTTAATCCAGATCAGGGTGTTTGTGACAAATCCTGAGCATACTCTTGTTGTAAGCAATGAGAACATAAATAACAATATGAAAAACTAAGGAATAACAGTATACATCAGAGAAAACTTCACCACAGAAAATGACACAAGAATTTGGAAAACAAAGTCTTTGTATTCATTCATTACAGTCAATTAAAGCGTGTGAGAATTTTTACATTTTTGGTCATCCCAAGTCCCAACTATGGTTCATCAAAAGTTTGTGTCTTTATAGCCCTTGAATCAGATACCCATATCCTAGAATACTGGATCAAATTTACTTAAAATAGAAATTCAACAACTGACACAAGAAAATAGGAAAGGATCCTATAAAATAGGTCAACTCCTTATATTTGATGGTCGTCATATCCTTATAATCTTCGACAGCTGCAGGAAACCTTCCAAGGTTGAAGGATAAGGTGAAAATTGTCATCTTTAGGAAAAGACAGTTTTTTCCCAAAAATAGAAATCCAATTTTATCTTCTCCTTCTTGCTAGCACCTTGAAAGCTGGAACAGAAACCTAAAATTGATGCCCTTAATTATTATCCATCATTACAAACCATTTTCAAGGAATCTGGGTGAGAAAATCTTGGATCTGTGCAAAAATAGTGCCTCTCTGCCCTGTCTGTGCTTTCGATGGCTAAGAGAGGCAAAATCCGAGCCTGTTAGCCACTGAAAGCTCTGCTTTCTATGGCTAATGAACAATTGAAATGTTCGCCTAAGCCATCAAAAGTCCTGTCTTAGTGAAAAATTAACAAAATTGCAAAATACCTTTTATCTTAGCTTTAAAACACTTCAGGGATGATCTTCTGAAGCCTCTGCATATTGAGCAGGTTCTGGAATGGTTGTAGAATTGTTGGATGCCTCTGGATCATTCAAACGGATGGTTGCATTTGCTAGGGTTTCAATATCAACAAGTACTTGAGGCTAAGGTCTTGAAAGCATGGCTTGAAACTTCAATAACCTGACCTTTTTCTTCAAATGTATAGCCACTCTCCATAGACTATTATAGTCCTTTACGATCTTCTTCTTCTTTTTATTTTCCTTTACACTTTCATGTGCCAATGTTTCTAGGGTTGCATTGGTTTCTATGAAATTCTTTGATAGAGTTTTGTATCTGGCCTTTAGCACTCTCTCTAGCACTTCCCGTTGTGTTATTCTCTCTTTGAGTTTCTTAATCTTCTTTGATTTGTTCTACTTTCTTTTGTTGCTAGATGTTTCTCCCTTTTCAGGATTTGTGAAAATATCAGTCTTTGGTGCTTGCTCCATGGAAAATTCAATATTTTCATCAACAGGGACTTCCTCTTTTTCTGGTTCTTCATCTGAATCTGAATATGGAAAATTTAGAAAGTTTGTCTTCTTTGGTGCAGCCTACTCTGTGTCTTCATTAAAATCCATCTTCTTCTTTGCTTCCTTAGGCTTGGAAGATGGAGTATCTTGCTCAAATTTCATTGGTGAGATAGCTCTCCTCTTCCTTTTCTCACTTCTGGGAGTAGAGGACTTCTTTGAAGAAGATCTTTTTTTATCCTCTGGTTGTAAATCATTCTGAAACTTATTCCAAAATAAGAAGTGGCCCCAATCCTTGTTCCTTCTCTGCAACAGTTCACAAATTAGGAGTTTGATCAAACCGTGATGAGAGAGTCTGCCTTCAACCTTATTGGGCTTAGCTTTGACTTGATGAGCCATCTTAGTCAAGCTTTTGTGGAGATAATAACATAGATTGAGGAGATTTCTACCAGTGAAGTGATTCATCAGTTTGAAATGGTAGATCATCACCCTATTATATCTACCTTCACAAGTTATGTAGACAAGAATTGATTTCAACAGGTGCTCCCATTTCTCTTCAAGATAGGACATAGGAATGTCCTTCTTCCATATGAGACACTTGTGTTCTGGCTTCAAGTAAGATCTAAATTCTACATCCTTGGTGATAGTAGTTTTGAACCAATTCTCACATGTTCTTGGAAGCTCTAAAACATCAGCTATTAGGGCTTCATCTACCTAGAATTCCTCTTTGCCAATTACTGCCTTTCTTCCATCAAATGACAAAGCAAATGCTTCTGCCACCTGCTAGTGAGAACTCTGCAATTTCTCACAAAATCTGTAATAGCCCACGTCCTTGAAGCATTGGCACACCTTAGGGTGTGAATCAAGATAGTCAATATCATCTAGTTCTTTCCTGAGAATTGGTCCTCCTCTCTTCATTTGCTAGAATGCTCATGTAACTGCAAATTGAAAAATTCGAGCTTGGGAAGAGATAGACACAGCACAGAATCGGGGAGGTTTGTGCTCAGCTATGACAGAGGCAAGAAATGGGGAAATATGATTAAGGTGAGCCCTGATTTTGAGGGATGTGAGAGGGTAATTAGGATTTGAAATGATAATGATTATTCGATAAACCTCGAAGGATAGGAAGTAGAAAGACCATGTGATCTCATGAAACTTAGAGTTGAAATGATCAATTCAGGATACGCCGAGATCAGATCCTAATTCCTAGGACAGGTGCAAGATCTGGAGGGTTTAGGGTTAGATAGATCAAATCATAATCATAATAACTCGTAAAACACCTCTTACCAAGTCATACTCGACAACTCCTCTGTCTTGTCGGTGGCTAACTACAATCATAACACTTGACTAAGACATGTTGACCATTTCAAATCTCCCTGCGATTTTGGTGGCTAGGAGAGCCCCAAATTTCGTGTTTAAGTCGTCGAAAGCTAGGGCTTTCGGGGGCTTAGAAGCCCTTTTGAAAAGGCACTTAGCCACTGAAACCTGTATTTTAAGTTTTTTGAAATAATAACTAAATCAAATGTTTTTCAAAGTTTATTACAAGCTTAAAGCTCTTTAAAATGAGCCTTAAAAAATTTAGAAATGTTATTTCTAATAACAACCTAACACCTAATCAAATGAAATTGACTAATTTATTTGAGGAGATAACAGGCCAGCAAACCGGGAATTTCATCATGAAACCCACAAATAATATCTGAATCATCATATATCTTATCGTTATAGGTCACTAACAGAAACAACCCGAAAAATCTTGCACGTCGGGTAATTTTGGCTGACAATCTTTAAAGATTGTGTTGAGGCACTCAAAAGGTATCATCCTGACCAGATATTTTCTCGGAAAATATGTGTGCACCCTACTTCATTGTTTCCTATCATTGTCGTTAGTCCATTTACGAAGTGAGGAATTCATTTTACTACATGCCAGCCACTATCGGTTTGGGGCATCGTTACATCATCATGGTCATCAACTAATTTACAAAGTGGGCAGAGGCCATGCCTACTTTTTCCAACAACAATGAGACCTCAACTTTGTTTCTGTTCAATCATGTTATCACCAAGTTCGAAGTTCTAAGAGAGATCATCACTAACCATGACAGTCACTTTTAGAACTGAATGATGTCTGAGTTAGCATCAAAATTGGAGTCCAAGTAGGATCATTCATCTCGTTATTATCCACGGGTGAATGGTCAAGTAGAGGCCATAAACAAATCTCTCAAGACCATACTTCAACGCATTGTCAATAAGAGAAAATATAATTGGCATTTGATAATTTACTCGACATTATGGGCATACCAAACTTCGATCAATACTAGTATTGTATTATTTTCTTTCCAACTCGTTCACGGAATGGAAGCAATTATGCGTATTGAATGTGAAATTCCTTCCTTAAATATCACAATCGAGCTTATGCCTGACATGACATATTTAGAAGAGTGTGTCTTGCTCATTTACAGCATCTATATGAGCAACGTCATGATGCTACCACCGCGAAAGAGATAGGTAAAAAATGTGTCAAGCCTTAGTATTATGAGTTTGTCTGCCAAATGATATTTTTCGAGGGAAACCTTGTTCTAGTATACGATTAGGATAAGGATGCATTAGAAGCAGGAAAATTCAATCCGATGTGGCACGGTCCTTACATCCTGAGACGTGCCCTTCAAAAAGGATCTGATGAGTTATTATATTACGAGGGTAATGTGTTGTCAGAGCCCATGAAAAGACTCTACCTCGAGAGGTATTACACTTGAGCATTGTTGCTCGAGTGCTTTCTCTTTATATTTATTGTACATAGATAGTAGTTTTAGTGTTCTCTCTTTTGTCTTTGGTTACTTATCATGCTTATACTTGCTTCGCAGATGCCAATGCAACCTTCAGTTCATGTTGGGTTCACAGATGGTGCAAGTCATCTCACTCGAAACCTTGCTTCCACCGCATGGGTGATTTATTCATCCGAGGGCCAAGTGGTTGTGTCTGGAGGTGCTTGGCTAGGGCCAAAAATGAATAATGTAGCCAACTATAGCATCATGATCAAGCTTCTAAGAGATGTTATTGTGCATGGTATCTCATACTTAGAGGTTTTCCTGGATTCCCGGTTGGTGGTGTCGAAACAAAATGGTCAATACTGTGTGTGTGATCCCATGTTGCTCCGACGAATCATGTGGGTACATCTTCTAGAATTATACTTTAATTATATTACTTATATTAACATTTTTAGAAGTGCAAATTTCATATTTGATGCATACGCTAACTATGTACTAGATTGGTATTTGTCACATATATAAAGTAAAGAAGCACATGCATAATTTTACATAAAAATTGTATACCAAGGAAAAAAGAGGGATATATATATATCTTATTACTTTCGTGTCCAATAATACTAAAGTATGGATTTAAGTTACAAAATATGGGTTTCTAGCCCTTAATGCCTATCTATAAACCGATACAAAAAATATCATATATGATTTATGTTAAGGGCCTACCCCTACATGTTTATTTCTGTAACGCATGGCGTTGGCTAGACACTGAAATAGTTGTACTCATGCCCATGGTACACCAATGACTTTTCATTGCATCTATTTAGGCAAGTTCTCAATCTGAACCATGGGAATATGTTGTGTCAGATGGTCATGATTTCTCTAGACATTTTGCAGTGTTTTCCATATCTCAACAACATATGTGTCTGAATGTGACTCACCATGCCCCCTACGTTGGTGACGAGGGTATCCATCTATCCGTCTCGACCGAATATCTGTGCATTCACAAATATTTTGTTAGTTTTAATCCATAACGAATATATTTTTATTTTACTTATTAAAACAATTAAAACCAAATAAAAATTAAATAATCTAAAAATTGAAAAAAATTCTCACCAATATATCCCAACGCACCACCAAGAGGCACATACATGTTTGGATCATGGACAAAGTTAATCACTTCATAG
>ML784184.1:93459-118370 GCA_009831015.1 Picea engelmannii
GTGGTTGACTTGAAGACCTCAGGAATGTAGTAGCATCACCCCTTTTATGTTGATGCCCGATTTGCAATTGGACAATACCACTCCACACATTGGTACTTGTGAAGGATCAATTATCTAGCTCTTGCACCATATATCCTTCACTAATTATGAGACATAGATCCATTGTGTATCTCTTTCATGGCTATGATCTTTGTTTGAAATGGATCCACTGTGTATCTCTTTCGTGGCTATGATCTTTGTTTGAAATGGATCCATTGTGTATCTCTTTCGTGCCTATGATCTTTGTTTGAAATGGATCCACTGTGTATCTCTTTCATGGCCATGATCATCGCTTTCTATATATACATTCTACATGGATCCGCAATGTACTTGATTGGCGGCCATGCTTATCATCACACCTGAGCATGGGCATGCCCGCCTCAAGGATTGAGTAATCTAACTTGTTTATGTGTTTGGTTGTTGTCCTTAGATTGGATTCAAATGACCTTCACCCTCGCACACTACATTTTGAAGACTTATAATGTATTTCAACCATCGGTTTCTCTTCTAACCTCACACATTAGGGGTAATCTGTTATAGCGTCAATTTCCACCTCTAAAGCATTGACAACCTTATTGGCCTAGTCCCTATCCTATTTACAGACCACTTTTCCCCATACCTCCTTGAGACCTTCTAAAAAACATTATTTTGGAAGATTCACATGCCCTCACAAATATGAAGCTCGCGTATATGCGAAACACCAAAGGGACAGTCGCGTACATGTCATAAAATGCCTAAAAAAATATATTTATGCTTAAATAAATGTTGAGTTACCAGTTTAGTTAGTTGTCTAACTCCTTTTATCCATACTCAACCATCTCTAACCAACTAGAGACTGCATAAAAGAAACATTTCATCCAAGGAGAAAGGTAATGACAAGTATTGATTCTTTGCATTCTCAAAGAAAACCCCTATTTGGATATCCCCACCAAGTCTATAAACCCTTATACATCCTTGTTGTTGTTGGTTTGACCTGGAAACCTTTGTTTCTAGCCCCTTTCTGATCACCAACAATCTTTCCAAGAGTCTCCCTTATATTCTCTTTGGGCCTGTGGTGAATCTAGAGTCAAAACTAACTTGTATTGCAGAAGCAAGGGTGGAGGAACATGTGACCTATTTTGACAGAGAAACGCAGTGAAAGACATGTATAAAGTTGCAACCACCTAACTATTGAATTAATATAGAAACTCATTCGTTAAAAAAAAAAAAACATGTTTTTTTTTTGTTTATATTGCAATTCTTTGATATATGCTTCGTAGAACATCAATTATTTAGATCATTCTATTATATTTTGTAGGACTAACTGGTAGTTAATAATATAACTACCTCTCAGCATAGGTTTGTATCTTCAAGGTTCTTGCAGGTTGCAGAGAAGTTGTTGGAAAAGAGCAAAGAGATTGTGACAATCAGGAACGACATCAATCGTAGGACTCTAGGTGAGTCAATTTTTCTCTTCCTCTCAGTAGTTAGTTATTTCCTTGGAATTCGGTTATAATATCTTGATTGGATGTTCTTTATGGAATTTGTTTTATGTATGGTCATTTCTACGGTGCAGTAATCCCACTACTGTAGGGGATTTTCCCCGAAAGCAGTTAGGTAATCCGATAGTCACGATATGTTCCGGACACAGAGTGATCTGACGACTCATATTCTCCTCGATATTAATGGATACATTGAGTAGTGGCTTAACACCCGATTAGTCCATGATCTCTATTTAAAGAGAATGGAGGGTCATTTGCCAATGATCGATTGTGAGAAACTATCTTGTAAATCTCTCTGTAATATTTTTCTTTTGCATTAATAAATTTCCCCAAGTGGCCACGTTAGTTGGGGCTGTGGATATTTCCCCACAAGAGTTTAAAACATAAAAAAAAATAGTGTATTGATATTTGGTTTGGTTGTGTGAGTGGTTACTGAAGGTGTTCATCCTCTGTTGGAATACCTGTGTTTTTTAACATGGTATCAGAATGCATTTGAAGACCCGCTCTCATTGTAGATCGAGATTGTGAAGCCGTGTTGTCACATCTCTGGTTTCTACCATTTATGTACACTTATAGGCTGAGAAGATTGTTCCACTACATATGGAGCACTTGTTTTAGTTAGGAACGCCTTTCGTTTCACTTAAAAAGGTTTTTGTTTTCCCAAGACACAACCATATCAGTCATATCTAGAGGTATAAAGCCTGAACATGCCCTTTTTAAATTTTACAGAGACAATATTTTGGTTTTATTTCAGTTTCCTACTTTTTTATTTCCATATTGCTACTCTTTTTTATCTATGTATTCTCTTTGCCATGCACTCTATGTGATCTCGACAAATAAAAAATAGAGTGGAAAGGGTTTTTTTTTGTCTGTGTATGCTCTTTGTCCTGTGCTCTGTATGATCTCGATAAATTAGAAATAGAAGGAAAACTTGCATTTTCTAGGTAAGCTAACCAAGATCTAACCCTTGTTGTTGTCAAGAAGCGGAATTTTTTTATTTTGTGAAAAGAGTTTTTTATGAGCATGCTTTGTTGAGTCACCAAATTGTCATCCTTTTTACCATTATTTCACATCCTTTTCCTTGATTTTTAATCATTTCCCACTTCTCGTAACCTTGTATTAAGTCCATTTTCATGCTTTATGTGGGTTTAGGTTCAAGATGTTTTCCAATGCATTTATTTTAGCATTTTAAGTGAATTTATGATTAAATATTAGAAGAACAATTGGAGTTTGTAACAATGCTTATTTTTGCCACTTAGCTCAAATTTGGATTTTATCTTCAACCATTGAAGATTTGTCATAGATTTGGATCATCATCAACCATCTTTGGTGTGGAAATAATCTTGGACCATATACAAGATTAGTGTGATTTGTTTTTAATTATTAGCAAAGATCTTGTAATCATTTATTAGTTGGTTTTTAATTTTTGCTTATTAGTAAATGCTTGTAACCACATGAGAGAAAAGTGGATATGAATTTATTAGTTGTTTATCCTATTCTCAAAGCAAACTCATGTATAAATAAGAGTGCTTTCTCCATTCCAATGGGAGGGCTCTTGGAGTAGATGTCTAGATTATGATGGAATAGAATAAAGGTTTTGGTATTCCTCTTCACATAGTTTGTCATTCTTTAGTTCTATTAATAGTATTCTTTGATTTAGTTTACAATATTGTAGTTTAGTTCGCTACCTTCTTCTTGGGAGAATTGAGTTCACTCCAAATGGATCATGGTGGTATTTTATTTCATTTTATGTAAGTGTGTTTATCTTATGTAAGTTTGTTTTCCCTTTTTATCAAAGCATTGATTCATGGAAAGAGAAATTCTCATTCATACCAAAAGATAACTTGGTGACAACAGGGTCTTAGTAAGTATGGTGGTGCTCAAGTATAGGGTCATTGCTAGAATTCATTAAGCTTGCTTTCAATTTATGTTTTGTGGATCCTTGCAAAGACTAAATCTTCCATTGAAGACTAAGAGACACGTTGAATTTTGTATTGTATTGCAGTAACATCTGATGGTGAATGAAAGAATGTGATTTGCGCCATAAAAATACCATGTCATTAGTCCAGTGAACAAATGATATCTTTGTTGAGTTACAATTTACATATTCTTTTGAAATGCATGTTTTCAATTACATTAGCAACATACATAATTATAAATCTCATTGAAGATATCAATTAGACACTTGCTTCACAACTAGTTACAGGAACATTTAAAATCTAAATGGAATCCTCTAACTTCTGAGCCAACAAAGAATTTCTTTAGTCAAGCATCCAGTGAGAGAAATACTTATGTAGTGGTTTTATTTTTTGTTTTTAATAGGTTAGGCTTTGAAGAGTGATTTTGCTTTGAAGCATTAAATTCGACTTAGAAGTTTTCTTGAAGAACAGGAACCATTTAGGCTTTAATTCCGCATTTCATGTGCTTGCATCACTAAGTTTACGCTCCTGGATTGATGATTTAACATCCAAAAATTATACATATAATTTGACTGACATGCTCTCCAGGGTTGTCTTCCACAACAACAACCTCAATCCTCCTTCTTAACAATATAATGTGTTTTGCACTAGCCCACTTGGTTAAAAATTGCTTTATTAAGTAAGAGGTCTTGAGTTCGAGTCTCTTTTTTATTAATTTTTTTTTTAAATTCATGCATCCATTATAAAGTGTATTTCAATTAAATTATAAAATTGGATCACTATAAGTAGATTTAATATTTCATTTTAAGTTATTTATTTTGCATGTAACTTTCATTTATAAAGTAACTGCATTGTAACAGTGATCCCCGTTTATTCTATAAAAGTGGGTCACTTCATAAACAAATTATTTGTAAAAGTGAGGTTATTAGAAGGGGGGTATCACCACGTGGACCAACTTCTACTTTCCACGTGGCTCTCTAGTTACCATCTATGCCTTTTTTTAGAAGGGCATAATTTTCACATCTGAACTATGTTTTCAATGCAGTTTTTTTAAACAACCTATTTTTTTCGAGAGTATTCCATCCAGAACATTAGTTTCAAATTTTAAATCCATATGATCTTTTGCATACCAATATCAACTACTTCTCATGGAAATCCCATATGGAGGATGTATTAAGAAGTAAAAAATTGTATCAGATTACCTTGGGAAAAGAACAAGAACCCACCGATGATGACAAGTATGCCAAATGGGTTAATAGGAATGATGAAACACGTGGACTAATCGGTATGCCCATCTCTCCTGATTTAAGGTTTCACCTTCAAGGAATTGAGGGCTCAGATAAATCTTGGGAAAATCTTGAAGTTGTGTTTGGTAAACACAATATTATTCAAGCTCATCAATTGGAAAATCAGTTAACGACTTTGAGTCCAATTGACTTTCTTGCATTGAAGATTACTTATCTAAGTTCAAAACACTTAAAATTTTGTGTATAGAGTGCCAACTAGATTTGAAGGAAGATCGATGCATATATGTTATTCTCTCTAAGCTTGGTAGTGCATATTCTATTTTTGTATCTACCTTTTATGCCAATAGTGAAGCTATATGGAGTGCTTATAAAGAACCCTCTCTTGAGTCCTTTTGTGATGCTTTAATTCGAGAAGATAAGCTTGTGCAACTTGGACTGATCAGTACTATTGGCACACATAACACGTATTGTATCACAAGAACATTCCGATGGTGAATGAAAGAATGTGATTTGTGCCATAAAAATACCATGTCATTAGTCCAGTGAACAGGTGATATCTTTGATGAGTTACAATTTACGTCTTCTTTTGAAATGCATGCTTTCAATTACATTAGCAACCTACATGATTATAAATCTCATTGAAGATTTGAATTAGAGACTTGCTTCACAACTAGTTACAAGGACATTTAAAATCTAAATGGAATCCTCTAACTTCTGAACCAACAAAGCATTTATTTAGTCAAGCAACCAGTGAGAGAAATACTTCTGTAGTGGTTTTATTTTTTGTTTTTAATAGGTTAGGCTTTGAAGAGTGATTTTGCTTTGAAGCATTAGATTAGGACTTAGAAGTTTTCTTAAAGAATAGGAACCATTTAGGCTTTAATTATGCATTTCATGTGCTTGCATCTCTAAGTTTACGCTCCCGGATTGATGATTTAATGTCCAGAAATTATACATATAATTTGAATGACATTTTTGGTGTTGTTTCCGGGGAGATGCTAAGAGGATTAGAGCATTGATAGGTTGTTAGTACTGTATAAATAGAATTAAATATATTTCTTGATAAATCATTTCAATATTTTTCACTCATGGTGCAATAAGAACCACTCCATCCACTAACACATTGGTAGGAAGATATACAGGGAGAAGGTATTCATCTGGAGGAGGATTTCAAGGAAGGTTGGGAGATTTCCAAAGGACACTCCAATATAATTCATCTAATTTGTGAGAAAAATTATCGTCCAAATTTGCATAATAGAGTGACAATTTATTACAAATTCATCAACATACCATAAATTTTCCAAAAGCTATGTTTAAGATTTATAAGATGGGTATTGGATATTTTTGGGGGGATAAACTCGTAACATCATCATAGACACACTCACCAATAATACCACATACCTAGATCACATTCTAGGAGGAATATGGTCATTTTTTTTTTTGTAGCAAATTTACGTTGGAAACCTCTTTAAAATAGAGATGGGACAATCAAGATTTGAGGGAGTAAAATTGAGAAATTTCCAAACCCGTTTCTATGGGAGATAGAACTTGGTATCTAGTTTCTATCCCAATTTGAATCACTTAATTTGGATCTCAAATGAAAAATTTATGACCAAAACATTGACTAGATGTAGAGTAGGCAAGTCAAGAAAATAGTTAGAACATTCACTTTTTGGGTGCCTAAAAGGATAGATATTTAAAACATGTTTTGATGGTGTATCATCCTATGAATCTACTTTACAATGCAATTTAAATCACTCAAGTTTTATGTCATGCGAGAAATTTTGTAGATTTTAACCTTGTACAATTATTTACTACAAACAGATTTTCAATAAAAGAACATAAAAGATACAATGGCAAATACACACATTACACGGAGATTTTTCCCTTGGAAACCCAAACCGGGAAAACCAACATATTGTATATTCATTCACTTCATACATTGTTTACAATACAATATACATATAGGATAACCTATCATCCAAAACACTAACCAATAACCTATATTAGTCAACAACCCTAATTTCTTAACCGGAAATAGAAAACCATCAGCGAAAACCATGTGCTGAAAAAACAAACAAAAATGGACACAAAAAATCGCCAATTTTATTTTTTTAGGCACACTACCCCCAAACCCCCGCATAGGGGGGCTCCACCCATGCCAAAAATACTAATTGATTATCCTAAATTTGCATTTCTAAAACTTTGTTTCCTAGGTTGTCCCTTGGCATATTTGACCCATCAATTCTTATTGTATTCAAAAATGATTTCTATTGAATATACCTACATGAATATAATTTAATATCCAATTTGAATCGCTGCAATCCAACCTTTAACGAAAAATTTATGATCAAAATAGTGATTGTTGGTCTAGATGGAAATTTGAAAACAACTTTGCCATGCACATTGTTCCTAAAAAGATTTGACATATCATATAATGGAATTTTAAAAACCTTTTTCTACTAGATATATCCCTCTAAATGAAATTTCATTTGGATTTGGAATCACTCAAATCATACATCAAATGAAGAAGTTATCACCAAAATACCTCTGGGAGGTTTAGGCTGGCTACCACTCCTTGACAGGTAAAAAGTGCACTTTGTTTTATTTCTCTTCCTTGGGTTTGTTTCATTAGTACTAATTGTAAAAAAAATTGCATATGTTTTGGATGGAGAGATCCCATAAACCTCTCTTATTCCATGATTTTATGTTGTATTTCCGGAAAGTGCTAGTTTTTTGCAGGTCCTAGGAGGATCAAGAAGGCTAATCTATGCACACGTGATTTTAAAGGACAAATTTCTTTTAGAATGGGGTGTCTCATTGGAACCATGAATAAGTAAAGTTCATACTATGTCAAGTCACATCCACCATGCCAGTACTACCAAAAAAATCCTTCTATAAGCCCATTATGTCATGGCATGATCATTTATTTTCCCTCTTCCAAGCTTAACATTCCACCCATGTTGAAGTTCGAACTTCTATTTGCTTATGTAGCCGATATTAAACTTTTCATCTCACTACTGCTATCAGATCTTGAATTCAACCCATCTTTACCTTCACAATCTTATCATGCTTTCCTATTCCATCCACCCCTAACCCATGAATAAAGTCTCCCAACTCACTTGCATGTTGAATTACCTCACTGTCCTTTTCTTTTTGAAAAATAAATTCATGCTTGATAGTGAAAAAATTTCATAAGTGAGCCGTTAAATCATTTTGTTCTATGCTCGTGTTGGATTATGTGGGATACATTAAGGCCCTATTTCCAACAAATCTTGTCCCATCGACACCAACACCAACACCTTATCTAGGATCAAGATTAGAGATATCTTATAGTACCTTGGGGCTTCCATCCATCAATGGTAGGCTCCCGCACTGACGACAATGGAAATCCATTAATGTCCCATGATTGTCCGATTTTGCAGGTGACTTGACTTCAGCAAATTCATCCATACCTATCATAATGTACTATGGTACCTTGATGCTCATTTTCATTAATCGTGATTTGTCTTGTGTTGCTTAACAATATCCACTAATGATCGGCAATCCAATGAATTCTTCCCATGTTCGACTTCGACACATTCATTCAAATGGTAAGAATTGTACCACGAATTTGGATATAGTTGAAGACTTTATGGTTTCATATCACTAACAACAATTTGCAGCTTCCAAATTTTTCAAATAAAAAGTTCAGCTCCAATAGATTAGTTCTGGAAATAAGAAGGCAAAGAGATTCTAGTTCCAGATCTTACCCTATGTTCCTCCAGCCAAGAGGAAAAAAGCAACATGATTTAGATCAAATTGTTTCACTTCAGATCCATGATCCAAAAATAGCAGATAGGATATTCCTTCATTATCACAAGATCTCTCAAATGCATAAGTCATGGACTTCTCAGGTAGGTGCAGGTATGTTGTTTTCTAATCTTTAATCAGTAATTCCTTTATGTTAAAAGAAGTGTATTTGGAAAATTATTTATGCCCCTTATGCTTTCCTTGCCACTCTCATATCCCCTTTCTTATTTTTCCTATTTTTTGAGGATGGAAACAACCTTTAGTTGGGGGGGAAAACACCCATACCCTTTTATTCCATATCACTTACTCTCATACTCCATACTCTCATAAGACGATGATAGAAATTTTCCCCAATCTGACTTGTTATTGTTCTTGTAACCCTCATTGAGCACAACTCCAAATAAAAATCCAACGGTTGGGGGATGATTTAGGTAGTATGGGAATGCTTCAATAAACATCATCAAAATCCAAAGCATTTTCAGTATATCATGCCACCATAGTTCAGATCATGTAACTATAGTGTGGATCATGTAACACCATTCACTAGTTAATATACTTGTGGTTCTTCAAATCAAAATCTGCCACTTAGAGGTTTTTCTAGATGATCAAGACATGATTTGGCTCCTATCATATCATAATAAACTCAAATTGGTTGCTCTAGGGGAGAAATTCAAACTAAAAATCCAAACAACAATTTAAAACAATGAAATCTGCTTTGAGGGCACTTTTTGCACATCATTTGCAAACACATAAATCCAAATTAAGAAATTTTGAGACATGGGTTTTGTGCCCCATATAGAAATTTAAGAATTGTGTGAGTTAAATTCTTTGAAAATGCACAAGGAAGGTTTTGTGAGCACGTTATTAAGGCAATTTTATGTTTTTTTTATGTTGTGTGAAGAAAAACTAGAATTCAATGTTTTTGCACATCTATACATTTTTTCATAAAAATGAAAATTTGGAATTGCATTAAGGTGGAAAATGATAAAATACATTGTCTCCTTTTTGAAGCACTTGATTTGCCTTTAAAATGAGTTCATGGCATATATTTTTGTACATTTTAAGCAATTTGGAAGTGCCCAGATTTTTATGGAGACAACAAATTCATAGAATCATTAGCACAAAAGATACAAACAATGGAAATCATGTGTGTAAAAGATCTTCAGTACTAAATGTTCCTCCTCTAAATAGAACTTGCAATGTAGAGGATTTGTGTATTGATCAGAAAATTACAAGTCTAGTAGAAGGTTATTGTTGCAATGGGTTGTTAAAGATTCCACATTACAGAATGAAGATGATACCAGTTCAATAACATGTATGTATGCACAGAGGTAGACACCTCTTCTCTTCCTTATTATCAGCACACGGTAGCATGTTTTCAGTCCTACGATGGTGTTCTCACAACAACAAAGTGCCTTTAACTTTAATCATATGTGTTAGCATCCTTTGGTATTTGTTGGGAGCATGGTGAGTGACCCAATAACACTCATGTATTTGACAATACTTTTAGTTGTCAAAACACTGATTTTAAACCATGTTATGTGGACAAGTGGAAGTACTTGTTATTGTTGCAATGGTTACAAACAAGGCAGCAAAGGATGAAATGCAAGGGGTCATCGTCTATGAGTATGAACTTTTGGGTTTATTGTTTTAAATGTTTTGATTGTAAAGAGAATTTGTATTTCTTTTCTAGTGTAAGTCATATTGCAAAGGGAATATTTTGAAAGATCAAGAACAACACTCATTTATAATTCAACATAAATTCAAAGGCTTATAAAAGATGAGGGGGCTCCCTTGGCATGGGATAACACCTTCAACACTCATGAATTCAGAGTAGAGTCAACGTAGAGAGGTGCATGACTCTAGAATTCAAAACTAGACCTTCCAAGGGTTGTTGTGATAGTACTATCATAAATATTTAACAATCATGTTCTCTTGACTATTAATAAACATCTACAAACTAGCCATTTTGTAATTGTCATTTTATATTCCCATAGATCTGACAAAGCTTGTTTAAGGGTATGTTTTAAGATATACAAACAATAGTTTCCTCTTCCAATGATCTGAAACAGAGTTTGACATCTTCTCCAACAATTCATATGTCAAATCAATAACTAGCTACAATAGGAGTAAGGACAATATGGAAGATGAAAAAGGGCATAAATTAATTTCCTTGTATCTTGCAAACCATGCATCGGATTGCTATGAAATTTGGACCATAAATGAATCAATGTAAGAGGAATAACACAACAAATTTCAGCTCAAACCAATTTATATTTTGTGAGAAATTAGTTGATGTCACCTACAACCATTTTGCATTCTTCTCGATATTTGTGCATCCATGGGCCATGATTTTTTGTGGGGAGGAGCATAGAGGTAATACCAACAACTCCACAAAATTTCACAAGAATCTGGTTGACAAATTATGAGAAATTGGATGACCAGGGTTGCTACAAGACATCCTGTAGCCCTTTGGAGATCTGATAACCATTTGTTCGTTTGCATAATAGTGCAACCTTAAACAAAAATCCGTCATATGGGTTTTGTGTGTAGACTCCATAAGATGGTTTGGTACCTATTGAACCAAAGCTTTGGTTGATAAATTATGATGGGTTAGGGGACAAGATATTTGGTTGATGCACAAACTATTGGGTCATTATTTTGAATGCATGATTGAATTTTCAAGTTTATGTTATTTTTGTTAAAGGGGGGACATTATTTGTTGCAACGGAAAAGAGGTTAAGTCTAAGTCGAGAGAATTCCATACAGACCATCAATTTCAAATTTTAAATCCATACTCTCTTAATATTTAATATGGATTCTCCCAGTGATATTTTGCTTACCAATATCAAGTACTTCTCATGGAAATCCCATATGGAGGATGTATCAAGAAGCAAAGGAATATACCGAATTACCTTGGGAAAAGAACAAGAACCCATCGATGATGACAAGTATGCTAAATGGGTTAATATGAATGACAAAGCATGTGGACTAATTGACATTTCCATCTCTCCTGTTTTGAGGTTTCACGCTCAAGGAATTGAAGGCCCAGATAAAGCTTGGGAAAATCTTGAAGTTGTGTTTGGTAAACACAATATTATTCTAGCTCACCAGTTGGAAAATCAATTATTGACTTTAAGTCCAAATGATTTTCCTTGCATTGAATATTGCTCATCTATGTTCAAAACACTTAGACTTTTGTGTATAGAGTGACAACTAGATCTGAAGGAAGATCGATGCATATATGTTATTCTCTCTCAGCTTGGTAGTGCATATTTTTTTTTGTATCTACCTTAAAGAACCCTCTCTTGAGTCCTTTTGTGATGCTCTAATTCGAGAACAAGGTAATCATGTGCAACTTGGATTGATCAACACTACAGGTACATCCAACAAAGCCTCAGTGGCCCATCAGAAAGATGAATCCAAGAATCCCAAGAGACAACATCCTCGCCACAACAATAAGCAAAACAAGGGTCAAAAACCCTCTCCGCCAGCTTCTGCTCCTAATGGTGACAAAGGAGAAAAATATAAAAATAATAAGATTGACATACAATGTAACTTTTGTGGATAAGATGGTCATGTGGAGTCCAAATGTTTTAAGAAGATGGAAGCTTTGGAAACAGTGTTGAAGAATCACAACATCAGTATTGATTCTTCTTCTTCTGACTCTTCTTCTCATGGACAAGCACTTTCTACTTCTCATTTCTCCTTCAATGCAACTTCTACTTCTTCTTTTGATGAGTGGATTACTGATTATGGAGCATATTATCATATGGCTAAGGATAAAGCCATATTTTCTTCTCTAAATGAATGTAACACCAAGAAAATATTTGTTAGTGATGACGGATCTCTTAGTGTTGTAGGATTTGGAATAGTTCATGTAGATGATGGTCATTTCAATGATATATTATGTGTTCCAAGTATTTCTTGCAACCTTCTATCAGTATATAAAATTACTCATTTAGGTGAAGGTAAAATCATAGAGTTTTCACCTCACCAAGTTGTAATTAAGGATTTAGAATATCCTAATCATGTCCTCGCAACTAGATTTGTTGATGATATTACCAGGTTGTACAAGTTTGACAACTTTGGGTCATCATCTTTTCCATCAATTTTCACTGCGCATAGCAATGACTTAAGCAAAATTTGGCATGAGCGGTTTGGTCATCTAAACTATCGCTCATTGCAGAACTTACGTAATCAACATATGGTAACTATTCTTCCTCTTGTTTCCTAAATATATGGTGTTTGTGTCGATTGTGTTCTTGGAAAACATCATCAGGATAGTTTTGATAAACGTGCCTCTTAGCATGCCTCAAACCCTTTGCAACTTATTCACAGTGACTTGTGTGGTCCACTTTCTTCTCCTTCTTTTTCTGGGTGTAAGTATTTCTTAACTTTCATTAATGAATTTTCTACACGCACTTAGGTTTACTTCTTAAAATTTAAGAGCGAAGTGTTTGACAAGTTTTTGGCCTAAAAGGACCTTATAGAAAAACAATCTGGACATCAACTTCAAATGTTCAGAACAAATAATAAGGGCGAATATGTGAAAAACAACTTTACAAGTTACTACACTGCATAGGGCATCCAAATGCAACACATTATTTCATATACACCACAATAAAATGGTGTTGTTGAGAGAAAGAATCACACATTAAAAGAAATGTCTAATCGTATGATTCAATCTAAGAAATTAAATCTTAATTTTTAGGTGGAAGTCATTAACTGTGCAAATTACATAATAAATTGCACTCCCACAAAGGGTCTAAAAAATATAACACCAGAAAAATCATGGAATAAAATTAAGCCAGATATAAGCCACTTCTATGTATTTGGCAGTGTAGCATGGACTCACATTCCTAATGAGAAAAGGAAAGATTTACAGTCTAAAAGTGAGAAGTGTGTTTTTGTTGGTTGTTTTAAAGATGTCAAAGGTTACAGATTTCTTCAACCTCATTTTAATGAAATTATTATTAGAAGAGATGTTAAATTTGATGAAAATATCTTGGCCTGAAAGCCTAATTCAACGTTTGTGCCTTCTTTGACCTATGAGCCATCTTTGGCATTTGTGACATCTTCTATTCCTACTTTGGTTTCTTCTTCTTTAGATGATTACAGTAGGATGAAAATCCACCTCTGCCTGTTCACCTTCCTCTAGATGAGTCCATTGAACATGACCTGCACCAGCACCTCAGCTTCCCTGATGAGTCCGTTCAACACGAGAAGTAGTTGGTGATCTTGTCGATGATCCTTTGGATTAGCATCGAACACGTTCACATTTCCAGCGAACCTCTTCTCTTTTGGCTCAAGTTTCAGAGACTCGTGATCCAGAGACATTTGCAGAAGCTTCAGGTCATCGAGATTAGAGTATGACAATGAATCAAGAGTATCATTCTTTGATGTCAGACGATACTTGGGATCTTGTACCTCTTATGAAAGGAAGAAAACGTGTTAGATGTAAATGGCTACATATAACTAAGTATGCATCAGATGGAAATGTTGAAATAAATAAGGCCCGATTAGTTTCCAAAGGATTATCTCAAGTTGAAGGAATTTACTATAATGAAACCTTTTCCCATGTAGCCAAAATGAATTCCATATGCCTTTTTCTACCCCTTGCAGCCTCACATAAATGGGAGGTCCATCATATGGATGTTAAATCTGCCTTCTTGCATGGGGATTTGAAAGAATAAATCTACATGGAACAACCTTCTGGCTAAGTCCAGAATGACTCCAACCTTGTTTGTCGCCTTAAGAAATCTCTTTATGGTCTTAAGCAAGCTCCTTGAGCTTGGTATGCCAAAATTAATATCTTTCTTCCTGAGACCAACTTTTCTAGATGTCATTTTGAGTCTAATGTTTATACCAAGCAAGTAGGAAGCCATCTCATAATCCTTGTTCTTTATGTCGATGATCTTATCCTCACTAGTAGTGACCCTAAACTTTTAAACCATGTGAAAACCAGCCTTCAGGAAAAAATTGAAATGACCAACTTAAGCTATTTGCATTATTTCCTTGACCTCCAAGTATTGTAAACCAAGGAAGGGATTTTTCTTTACCAATCCAAGTATGCTTGTGACCTTCTTCACCTCTTTCACATGGAAGATTCTAAACCAACCCCTTCTCCCTTGCAGTATGGAGTCAAACTTACTGCCACTTGTACTTCTTCTGAAGTTGATGCCACTTTGTACCATCAGTTAGTTGGTAGCCTCTTATATTTGAACCATACCCATCCTGATATTTCCTTTGTTGTTGGTCTTGTTTCCCAATATATGCAAACACCCCATGAAATCCATTGGAAAGTAGCTAAAATAATACTTTGGTATGTTTTGGGTACAGTTCAATTCAGGATACATTACAACTCAAGGGGGACTCCTTTATTAGATGGTTTCACTAATTCAAATTGGGTCGATGGCCCTAATAATCGAAATTCTATTGTAGGTTATGTTTTCAGCCTTGGTTCAGGACCTGTCACGTGGACCTATAAGAAACAATAGTATATTGCTCTTTCTTCAACAAAAGCAATGTACTAAGCAACGATTAATGCAATTCAATAAGCCTTGTGGTTTCGACAGATCCTTTCAAAATTTGGACTCCAGCACCAGCATTTGACCACCCTCTGGTGTGACAATTAGAGTGTCATTAAGCTTGCCAAAGATCTAGTTCAATATCATCGCAAAAAACACATCGAGCTACACATGCACTTCATAAGAAAGTTTATTCATGATCAAGTTATTAAAGTGTTCTTTTTCCATACAGAAGATCAAGTTGCGTACATTTTCACAAAGTCTCTTATAGAAGCAAAGTTTTCCAAACATCAATCTATGTTAGGAGTTCAGGAAGTTGTCATTAAGGGGGCATATTCTCTAATGAATTCTTAATTCTCCTATTGTGTCACCTTTGTAAATTCTTTAATCCTATCCCAAGTTGTTCTTAAGGGAGGATGTTATGATATTTATACACTTAGGATTTAGTTAAGATCAACTTGGTATAATGCGTTGTTAGGTAAAAGTGTGTTTCTTTAGTATGCAATAGTATGCATTTGTAGTTAGGTAACCGACGGTCACAATATGTTCCCGACATAGAGTGATTTGACGTCCATATCCTCTTTGACATTAACAGCTACATTGATCCATGACTTAACACCCGATGGTCCATGAGCTCTATTTAAAGAGCATGGAGGGTCATTTCTCGATGATCGATTGTGAGAAACTCTCTTGTAAATCTCTTTGTAATATTTTTCTTTTGCATTAATAAATTGCTCCAAGTGGCTACGTTGTCTAGGGTCCCCACAAAGGTTTTACCACTTAAAAACATCGATGTGTTGTTCTTTGATCTGGTTGTGTGAGTGGTTACTGAAGGTGTTTGTCCTCTGTTGGAATACATGTGTTGTCGAATTGTTTGTTTGTGTGTGTGTGTGCAAGAAAGAGCTCTGACACCACTTGTTAAGTACCTTAGATCTAAAAATGTCATTACACAGAAGATATCCAAGAATAAGATTGAAAGACTCCTTTACTTGATTATATGAAAATACCCTTAAGGTAGTGCAACAGTTTACAATGATCCTTTTATGGAAGGAATCCATAAGAGGCAACCTTAGGAGGAAAGTAAACAAGAATCCACAAGAGACAACCTTAAGAGGCAAGTGAACATGAGTGGATTCCTTCTAGAAAAGGGTCATTGTAAGGTGGTGCTTTACCTTAAGAGTATTTTGATATATCAATTAAAGGGAAATTTCTATCTAATTCTTTCATAACTTGTGTGTGATATCATTTTTAGATCTAAGGTACTTAACAATTTGACATAGGTGTCTCCATGTAAACCTTAGATTTTTTTCAAGACCAAAAAATCCCTCTTTAAATAGGTATTGCCTTTCCTTGACATTTCTTGCAAAACTGACCCCGTAGTTGCAAATCAAAGCAACATCCTTTTGGACTAGATAAGATCCTTTTGGACTAGATAACATATTTGTGACTTTTCATCCCTTTCCCCACTAGCCTCTATGATCAGTGCATCACTTTGAAAACATTGTTGGAAATCATTGTACAATATGTGTATATTTTAATCTCAGCCAAATGGATAACATTTCAATGAAGCAAACCACTAAATAAAAAAAAAAGACTTTGCCTTTATGTGTTGCTTTCCTGAAATTGATTAAGACACAAACCAACTACTGGAACATTGATCTAAGATTAGCAAGTGGGAGATTTTCAAAATTTGGCTATAATAACACTTGAAAAGTCACAATATCTACACATCCTTATCATCAAATTGTTGGATAGAAGCCTTAAATTGTGCATGTGATTTGAGAGGTATCAAGTAGCTCCAAATGGGGACTTTCACGCTACTAGAAGGGTGCAAGAGAACCTCAAATCTTTGTTGCGCATGCTAAAACTGCCATCAAGAGTAGGCAAAAAAATGTGGTGGGATGGGTCCACATTCACATCCCATAACCCCACGTTAAAGCATCCAAAATGCCCTAGTTCAAAGTTTTTCAAAATTGGCTTTACAAAGTAAGGCATAAGCCAAACATGTCAAAGGGAATGTGAAAAATAAACCTAATGCTTACAAACTCGACCTTATTCATCTTATTCTAATGTTCACAGGAGATTATTCATCCCACCCTACTCTGACATGGAAATATGAACATGCTAGGTAAAATCATAAATCCAATGCAGCCATTGAATCATCTCATTAATGCCATGATATTTCCCCTTGTGTTTGGCCACAAACCCAAACAAGCCCAAATCAAGCATTAATTAATGATAGGTAGGAATATTGATCAACCCTTGGCTAGAAAATGAAATGCACTCCTGGAAATAGAAAAAAAAAAAAAAAACAAGATCATGCCAAGGATGCCATGCACCACCGCAAGCTCTCTCTATCCATTGGTGGATGGGGGTAATGTTAATGTAGTCATTATCTCTGAAAAATGCATAGGGTATCACTTCACTAATATCCTCGAGCAACAAGGGCTTTCATGACTCCACCAAAAATCTGCAATCACCACATTTATAAAATGGATCTAAACAACAAAGAAAATGAAGATGCATCCATTTTCCCAATCTAAGCATAAGGACATAAAAAAAAGGTGCCAAAAGACCCTATTGTAGTAGTGTATGCCATGATTGCCATGTTCTCCACATATGAATTTTGGATTGACTTATCTTGTAATTATGGTTGTCTACGAGATTATATCACAATCAAACAATTCATGAAACAATTGATGTACAAGGTTGATGTCTCCATTTTTAGCATATCATTTTACGATCACATTCCACAAGAACAACTTCATAAGAGGCATTTTGTCCCAAAAAATTGTATATCATATCCTTCAAGGATTTGCATTTTTGTATGTCATAGTGTTCCATGAAAATAGATTTCATACAAAAAAAAATTATCAATTGTTATTAAGCTTTCCTAGTTCGTTCCAAATTCAAATGTTAAAAAGTTCATCTACAATATTTCTTTGAAACAACCATACAACGTACAAGTTTCAAAGTTATTCTTTCCAATTGGTAAGTATTTGTGAATAAAGGGTTTGTGAGCATGTATACCATGCAAAGATTTCAAAATGGCATTTAAGAATGAGATAACAATCAATTTTTTAAATGATATTGATACTTTCATATATTTTTTTCAAATTAATACAAAATATTAGTTGTGTTTATTATTTGAAATTTTGAAGAAAAAAAAACACAACTAAAATTAAACTTCTTAATATTTTGAACTTTGCAACCAAACATACTTTACAGTAAACACTCTAAAAAAATTCATAAATTCTTCATAATGTGATATTTACTAAATTATATTTCATGCATCCATCCGTTATTTCAAATTTCAAATTGTATTGCAAAAGAAATTAAAAATGCATACCACATAACTCAAATGTGTCAAAACAAACCCAATGCATTACAATATCAGACTAAAAACACATGTTATGTGTCAGTCATCTTTATATGCATAAATCAGACATTAAATTTATCAATCTGGATGTTCATAAGCTTATGATGATGCCGGCAAAATATATGCAGGAGTAGACAACTAACTATGAACTAAACACATTGAATTCAAAAGTACTTTTTTTGACAAGACACTTCCAAGAATTAGAATTAAGTTTTCAAGTCTTGTAACCAGTTGCATTAACAATTAACTTCATGACTTATCCATTTCTTGTAGCTTAATCAAATTGAAATGAAAAATGCAAGAATTAAAATCAGAAAAATCTCATGTTGTGAGTTAGAGGTCCTTGGTTTTTCAACTTCTGCAGAATTCTCAATTTCAACAATTAGATCTATGATGCACACCACACTCGACCGTTGATACACTTGTGAAAATTAAACAATCATTAAAACCACAATTCCATAAAGGAAACTGATAAATGCAAAAAGGAAAGACAAAAATGAATCAAAGACAATAAGCATCAATCAGTTCTCCATCCTTTCAGAGCATGCCTACTCTATAGAATAGAGAACTGAAAACTAATCTACAACATAATTGCAAACTACATGAATTATAAAACTACATCCTAAAACAAGAATATAAACTAGAAACTAAATAACACAAGAACTTATGAAATGTGTTCTATTCCATCATAATCTAGATGTTTGCTCCAAGAGTCCTCTCCTTGGAATTGAGGAGGTACTCCTATTTATACAAAAATAAAGATAACTAATAATGAATCGAGATCCACAAATCTCTCCTAGATCTACAAATGTCTCATGTGGTTACAACCATATGCTAACACCTAGCAAGTAATATCTCTATACAAATCTTTTTAACCAATCTTCCATGATTCTTCTCCATCCAAGATACTTGAGTGAATCTTCAAATCTCCATCAAATCTTCAAGGGGTTGAAGAGGAAATTCGAATTTGAGGCTCGGTGATCAAATATGACTTTGTTGAAGTCTTCAAATATACCTGTAAACATCATAGAACTCATCCAACTTTAATATATAAGTGAAACCATGTTATTTTTCTAATATTTAATTATAAATTTACTCAAAGTACTAAAATAAATGATTTGGAAAATAATAAATCTAAACCCATATATAATCATGAGAATGGTCTTAATATAAGGTTACCAGAAAACAAAATATAATTAAAAGTAAAGTAAAAGATTGGTGAAAAGGTGGTATCTTGGTGACCCAACGCCATATAACTTAAATGTGCAAGGAAAACCACAACCAAATTAAAACGAGACAAACACCTTGCCAAAGGTAAGAACTATTTATAAGGATTGTATTAAATATGGTAAACCTTATCCTCTTAATATTCTTATATTCAAAACTAAACACTACAAAATTTCAATTCTATTTGATTATTGTTTAGGTGAGAATTGAATCATTACACTTTTGAGCCGTCTATTTTTATCGAGCTTTATATAAACCGTCTCTTAAGATTAGGTTGAACCATGATATGGTTTAGAGACTAATTAAACAAAGTTTTCATTGTTCAGAAAATGTATCAAAGCTATTATTAAATGAAAATCAAATTCATTTAAGGTTGCTTCGAGAAGAATAAGAGACAAGTAAAATGTGTTATTAATGGAAAAGAGGAATAAAGAGGAATTTAAAGTAATTTTTTCTCATGTATCAAGTATATATAACCACACTATTATAGATCCATCTTAAGTTAGGATCTTTTAAGCACTGAAAGTTTTGCATCATAAAAAATTTTAGGGGTTATATATTGTACATGGGCTATTTTTCCATGCTTTTTCCCAAAAAAGGATTTTCCAATTTCCATTTTTTTTAAAAATGATTAGCCCAAATTTTAAAAAATAATTTTTTTTAACCTAAGAAATAGCCCAAATTTTATAGAAACTATATGAAATCCTTAGAAATTTGAATATTTTTACAAAAATATCGTAAACATTTTATAGTTTGCATATTAAAAACAAGATTCACCAAGATTTCTACAGTTTGAGATAAATTTCCATCCTTAAAATTATCTTTGTTTTGCACCTCATTTTTTTGGATTTCTATAGTTTGCTTAATAAATCTTAATTACTTTTACCAATTCTCTTTAAAAAAAAATGTTAACCATTTTTATGCTTTCCTAGTTTTTTTCCAAATTAAAATTTCAAAGAATTCATCTAAAATCTTTCTTTGAAACAACCAAACAAAGTATATGTTTAAAAGCTATTCTTCCCAATTACGTCTTTGTGAACATGCATACCATGCACATATATTTCAAAATAACTTAAATGTGTAAGAAAAACCCAACAATATTTTAGAAGGCATTACAAGATCACACTAAAATACATGCCATCTAACTCAAATGTGCAAGAAAACCATAACCTTGCTGAAGGTAAGAACCATTTGTAAGCACTGTATTAAATATGGTAAGCCTTATCCTCTTAATATTCTTATATTCAAAACTAAACACTACAAAATGTCAATTATAATGGATCATTGTTTAAGTACGAATTGAATCATTACACTTTTGAGCCATATATTTTGATATCGAGCTTTACCTAAACCATCTCTTGAGGTTGGGTTGAATCATGATATGGTTTAGAGACCAATTAGAATGTTCAATGTTTTGAAAATGTATCAAAGCCATTATTAAACAAAATTCAATAATTCATTTGAGGTTGTTTCGTGAAGAATAAAGATATGAGTGAAATGGGTTATGAATAATTACTATATCTAGATAACATGTATTCTATAACTTAATGTTAAAGAGATGGTAACATTATATATATATATATATATATATATATTCTTGTTTTAGGTTATGAAGTTTAAGGAAAACTCTCGAGTAGAGCACTTCTTCTCATTTCGATCATGGTACTCAAGGTAAACCCTAGAATCTTCAGGGTATAAGGTCAATCAACAACAAGATTCGAAGCCATTATAACAATATTCATTATGAGCTTAACATGTCATTTGTAGGAATTGAACTTGGGTGGGGAGGATAACAATCATTCATCCCAACCACTCGAGCTAAACTCAATTCTCTCTCTCTCTCTCACTCTCTCTCTCTCTCACACACACACACAAACAACACTATAATTATTAAATCGTATCAACCATTAGAAAAAAAGGAATCTAAAGCAATTTTTGTTAGAAGACATATATATAACCACACTAGCGTAGATACATCTTAAGTTAGAATCTTTTAAGCACTAAAAGTTTTGCACGCCATTTTTTGGATCCCTCTCAGTGCTTAGTATATCTTAGTTACCTTTACCAATTCTCTTTGATATTCTAAAAGTCTTCTTAAGCTTACACTCCTTAACATCGAGGGTATGTGTCTCAATTACACTACACTGTCATAACCTACAAAGATGGTAGTTTTTGAATAGTTTATGATGTCTACATGAAGTAATTCAATACCATCACTAACAACCATAGGCACATACAAGCTCACTTAAACATCAAATAACTGTCATGTAGAAAGTGTATCCTTGGCATGGCACAAATGAACTTTTGAAGTTTACGTTCGACTTGTTTCTAAGCATAGACTTTCTCTTAATCATGTTGCTTGTTTTATTTTTATATTTAAAAATAACATGTTTTAATTTTTTTTAAAGATTTATCATGGTTATTTCGTGAATCTAAAATAAAATATATAGATATAGGAACATGAAACTTAGGGAATAATATAAAACATACACGATTATGAAAATATACACAACTCGTAAAAACATGATTATATTGGAAGGATTACAACTGTTAAGCCCTAAATAGTGGCACATTACCCCTTAATTGGGGAATATTACATTAGTAATGTTATTTTTTATGTCGACTTGGATCCATTAGTTGTAATTGTACCTCCTAGTCTCCTATATATACCAAGAAGACATTTTCATTTCGAATCATCTTGTACTTGAACATTTGTGTGGTGTATGAGGTTTCCCCGTCAAAGAGGCTTATTATCTAAAATTATCTCTTTTTCAAGGCATTGAGTACTTATTTTGAGGTTTTTCTATGCTTTATTGATATTTGGTTCTTAACATATGGTATTAGAGCTCAAGGTCTTGGGGTTTCGCTGCTACATCTGAGACACCTTGGAATTTTTGATATAACTTTTTTTTCTACAAAGTTTCAGAAGGAACAGATTGGAGGATATTTAGTAGATGGATCAAGGTACGTTGGGTTAAAATTTCATCTCATGAGGCCTTATACTTTCGGAGATACAGCCTGTGTTGGAATCATCCTAAATTGAGTCATTGCGGAATTTTCGCAATAAAAATGTTTATGTAACATTTCAGACCCTGAAATCCAGAGGCTATTCACATAAATTAGTAAGGTATCTGTGGTAAAAATTTCAACTTCTAGGTCATCTTACATTTATAGATACACCATGTGGAAGATAGGGTATCTGACTAGTCTCAAGCAAGTGTTCTGGGTAAAACAATCATAACTTCTCCCTACAGTATCCAAATTGAGTGAGACTAGTTGCATTGGATAGTGGACAGTCCATAGTATGTCTGGTACTATTTTTATAATTTAATATCAATTATTTTGTGTGGGGCACGCTATACAAGTGAGATCTCTTGGAAAGGCCAAAAATCAGCAAGTTGTGGGGAAGTTACTATAAATTCCACTTAGCACATCCAATTTTGATCAAACCTGTGGCATTGCACAGAAGAAATATCATAGAACTACAAAAAAGAAATTTTCATACCCAGAAGGGCCGAAACTTTGGAGATACAACAGAAGAAAGATTGTCTAGCAGAACCACCTCAAAATCAAGGTTCAAAAGTGATACTTGGCCAACATGACACCCAAAAAGGGAACTTCTACACCAAATAAGCCTCCAGACAATCCTACTTGGACTCTTGATGAAGGTAAAGAAATGCGTAGGGACATAAATGAATTACAAAAAAAGACAGTGACAAAATATGAACTACAAGGGATGATGGATTCAACTAAAGCTGAATTGGAGGCAATAATGGATACTAAGAAGGATGCATTTTCATGGACTCCAGAGGCAACTAAATCTTTTGAAAAACTTAAAGAGGTGATGTGTAAAGCTCATGTCTTGACCACACCAAACTTCACAAAAACCTTTATTGTGGAATGTGATGCCTCGGGAAATGGCATTGGTGTTGTCCTAATGCAAGAAGGAAGACCCCTGGCCTTTGAAAGTCGGCCACTCAAGGGAAAGGACTTACACAAACCCATTTATGAGAAGGAAATGATGGCAATACTACATGCATTGAAGAAATGGTGCCATTACCTAATAGGTAGGCAATTCAAGGTCAAAACAAATCATGATAGTCTTAAATACTTCTTGGAACAAAGACTATCTTCAGAAGAACAACAAAAATGGGTGACCAAGATATTGGGTTGTGATTTTGAAATCATTTATAAAAAAGGGAAGCAAAATGTTGCGGCAGAAGCACAATCAAGAAAGGATGAATATGTTGAGGCCTTTCTCTATGTTATCAAGATCATCCAACCCGATTGGATAATAGAAGCGAGGGATGAATGGAAGAATGACAAAAATGTGTGGACTCTCATTCAAAGGTTGCAGCGGGATTTCAGTGCATCAGATACATTTACATGGAAAAATGATTCACTATGGTAAAAATATCGATTATATTTATGTAAGAACTCCCAACTCAAACAAAAGGTACTATTGGAATTGCACACCTCTCCGGTAGGAGGGCACTCGGGATTTTTGAAAACCTACCATAGGGTCAAGAAGGAATTTTTTTGGGATGGCCTTAAAACTGATGTTCAAAGGTTTATAGCGGAATGTTTGGTTTGCCAACAAAATAAGGTGGAAACAATTAAGACTCCGAGTCTTTTACAACCATTAGCCATCCCAAGTCAGTGTTGGGAGGAGGTTTCTATGGATTTCATCACAAGGTTACCGAAGTTTGAAGGAAAGAGTGTCATCATGGTGATTGTTGATAGACTGACCAATTACGCACACTTTTGTGCATTGTCTCATCCCTTCAAATCCAGTACAGTTGCCACTGCATTCATAGAAACAGTTCAAAAATTACATGGAATCCCAAAGATTATTGTAAGTGACAGAGATCCTATCTTCACTGGACATTTTTGGACAAAACTATTTTCTTGTTTGGGTACTCAATTAGCTCATAGCTCATCCTATCATCCTCAATCTAATGGAAAAACCGAGATAGTGAACAAATGTCTGGAAGGCTACCTTCGTTGCTTTGTCTCTGATAAACAAACACAATGGTTCAAATGGTTACCCTTGGCAGAATGTTGGTATAACACGTCCTTTCATACTTCAACAAAAATGACACCATTTATGGCACTCTATGGATACCACCCTCCTTCCATCACTTCTTCTCTAAAAGAAAAATCTAAGGTTCGAGCAATGGAAGA
This sequence comes from Picea engelmannii, assembly GCA_009831015.1. Taxonomy (NCBI): domain Eukaryota; kingdom Viridiplantae; phylum Streptophyta; class Pinopsida; order Pinales; family Pinaceae; genus Picea; species Picea engelmannii. Next base: position 118,258 of record ML784184.1, read on the forward strand.
TCACATCGAGCATCGACAACAAGTTCTCCAAATCTTAAAGGACAACCTGACCATGGCAAAAAAATTGCATGAAACAACAAGCAGATCAACATCGTAGTGAAAGAAGTTTTGAA
>ML784184.1:134054-150131 GCA_009831015.1 Picea engelmannii
TTTAAGCAAGTTTTCTCATTAATCTCCAACAAATAAAATGAGAGAGGTATTTTTTTATAGGTGAGGAGCCTCCTCAATACAATGCATAATATAATGTGTTATCTCAATACCATGAGCTCAAAACCATTAGCCCGATTAAAACCATGGAAAAATACAACAAATGATGTAACAAATATCTCACAACCCTCTAAGAGCAAAATGTCCCTCAAAATGGTCCAAAAGGCCTCCAACGATCCTCCAACCAACTCCCTCGAACCAACAAATGGTCCAAGTGTGGAAATAACCAACCAAAGCATGATGTCACCTCCCACACATGTGGTTCTTCCAAGTCAAATATCAAGCATAAATGGCACCTGTGGGCTCCTCGAGGTGGGCATTTTATCCAAATTGGATTCTCACCCAAAACATTTTGTAAAAAGTGTAATAAACTTGCAATTTTATTTTTTTTCCGTTTGTCATTTTGGCAAAAATTGGAAGTGAAATTGAACCATTATGATGGTTGGCCTTCCAAAGGAAACCCATTAAAAATGACGGTTGTAATAAAGAAATACAGGAATGGAGGGAGACAAGGAGAACTTGGGAAGTTTGTAGAGATGAGAGCTTGAAGAGTGTATCCTATTGGAAGATCAGTAGACGAAGGAGCCAAGGAGCTTATCCATGATGAGCGAAGGCATCTCAGAGCCATGGTGATCTGCATTTATTTTCATGAGTAAGAATGCATGAGTTTTCTGGGCATGCATAGCTCACCCATTGTAATGAATTTCCCAAGAAAAATAAATCTCTATTTTTTATACTGTGTGGGTGAAATCTTCTCTATGAGGTATATTGTGGTTTTGGTTCGAGTTTTATTGCTTTAATTTTTTGTTCTAGTTAATATATGCAACATTCATTAGCTCATTCCTCTCTAAGTTGTGTTTTTTCTTGTTGACCAATGTTTCGCTAACCCACAAATTGTATTCCCTATAGACATTTTAATTTATTGTTGGGCAAATTTACTTATGCTTGGGAAAATTTATACCCCTTTGTGCGTTTTTCTTAGTGTTGTGCATCCCAACTGAGAAGTTGGCCAGAGTTAATCATTGTTGTGTTGTTTTTCTTTATCTTAGCATCTTCCCTTTGCCCTCGGGTCTTTTTCCTCTGATGTTGAGTGTCTAAACCCACCCCAAGTCATTTTTCTCTGATGTCGAGTGTTTAAACTTGCCTCGGGTCATTTTTCTCTAATGTTGGATGTCTATATTCACCCCTAGTTGTTTTTATCTCATGTCAAGTGCTTAAAATCTGCCTGAGTGTTTTTCTCCATTGTTTAGCTACTAAATTCATCCAAATAATATTTTCTTCATTGTTGGTCAACTTTATTCACCCCCTCAACATTTTTATCCATTGTTGGATGAGTAAATCTGTCCACTCAACATTTTCTTCATTGTTGGTCTTGGACACAGTTTGGGAACTCAGATGGTTTTATTCTAGCGACCACAAACAAAGAAAACCAAGTAGTAAACAACCCAAAGAACATAGAACAAAATATCAATTCCACAAAGAATCTGTGTTGATGAAAAGGATAGGACATAGGCCCATCGTTTACAGATAAGATGGTATTAGAGTAGGTTCGCCAAAGACCTTGAAGAAGCTTGCATGGGAAGAGCTTTGAATAGAGAGAAGTTGGAATAGTTGAGATACTTCAATAGGCAAATTCAAGAGGAAAGTCGATATTGAAGACAGAGAGTAGATGAGCTGGAGAAAGAGCTTGCCAAGCATCAGGACTCCTTCACTTCCATGAGGGAAAAATTAGACAAGAGAATATTGCAGCTCTTGCAATTGGGGGAGAAATCCATTGAGCTAGATAATTGGCAAGAGGAGAGGTTCACCGAGGTCACTACTCATCTATACCATGACTTGGCAATGAAGGAAGGGGCCTTGAAGAAGTTACAAGTAGTTGTCCAAGAGACCAAGCAAGCCCCTTCCATTTCCATTATCGAAGATAGCACCATGATAGAGGAAAACATGGTAAACCTCACCTTCCAATACCCTTGGTGACTTTAAGAAGCACACTAGAGGCATTGGTTCACAACTCATGAGGCAAATGGGCTATGATGGCCAAGAGCTACATAAGGAAGGCCATGGGATTTTGATTCCCATTGTAGCTCAGCTACTTGTTGCACATAGATCTGGTTATCAAGAACCATTCCATATAAAACTGAAGCAATAAATACTTGGGTTTGATGTCCAACATTCTCCCCAATCCGAGAGCATGAAGATATATCTTTCAGATTATACAGAGGAGTACCACCTCTCTAAAAATGCAGGGGGATTCATATCCTTGTGAGGTTATTATTTGGATGTTAACCAATCTAAACATCAACATTTTTGGCGACCATACTAGGGAATGATTTGTTTTTCAAGAAATCTGATACCTTTTAGATCAGATATTATTGGAAGACTAGATGTTGTCTGGTTGAAGTTTTGAATGAAGATCAAGAGATAGATTCAAGATAAACTATGTTCCTGAAAACCTTTTTCAAAGAGCACTAAAAGGCCTTAAAGATATATTGTTTAAATTCCAATCACAAATTAGTTGTGACAACTTCTATAGAACCATAGAACCATCCAAGATTTTGGAATATGATCTCTTTAGTGACTCCATCATCGAAACTCAAGAAAGATGCACGGGTGACTTCACTGAAAAGATTCCATAGTTTCAAGAAGGTTTATATGAAGATTCCTCCGAGGAATTTCTTTCATGCTATGAATATAGTTTGCCTTATCCACCAATCCCAACAAGAGTTATTCAAGATAAAATAAAGAGAGAAGGTATCCAAAGAAAGAAACGGTTGCATAGAAGTCCACTCAATTTGCAAGGAGAAGTTCATCCCTTTCCAAATATTGCCATGGACAAGTTTCCCATGTTCTTTGGGAATATTTTAGAGGATGCAAAGAAACATTTGATTAAGTTTGACAATGCTTGTGAGATTTATAATGTGGTTGAAAATGATGTTGCATGTCGATTGTTCATCTTAACTCTAAACGAAGATTCTAGTGAATGGTTTTATTCATTGTTGCCTGAAACCATCACTAGTTGGGATGTATTAGAAAATTTATTCTTTGAGAAATATTTCCCAAGAAAGGATCCATATTATATTTTCTTGAATTTGGTTGAAATCCATATGAATGAGGAAGAGACATACAAAGATTTCACTTTCAAATTTATGAAAGTTCTTCATGAAATTCCTCAAGAAATGTTTCCAAACGATGTCATCATTTTCAATTGTTATGAAAATGCCTTGCTCGTGAACCTTATATTTCTATTGAAGCAAGAGGGAAAGTGCAGCTGGAAAAGAGTTAATGCATCGAGAATAAATGTTCATGAAACTAGTGCTAATCTATTGAACTTCCCAATATTGCTCCATGACAATGGAAGAATGGATTTTGAAGAAAGATTGGCTGAAAGATGTGAAATTGTTTTTTTTTCGATCTTGCTCTTGAAATAGAAAATGAGATCCCTAAAGCTTCAATTCAAGGAGAATACTATCCTCTACATGATCCATTGGAGGGAAATTTTGACCTTTCGTGAGCTCAATTTGAGAGTAATGATCATAATGACTTTAAAGATAAAGAACCTTCACTTGATGTACATGAGGATTTCATTCAAATAATCATAATGAAAATGTTGCAACAAATTCTCAAATGACACAACAATTTATACCAAGCCACAAGAACAATGTTTACATTGGATGAACAAAAGTAATCATTATTATACATCAGATTTTTATGATATTGATTTCTCATGTGAGGCAAAATTTGATGAAGAAGATATCTTCCCAACATCAAGGGCATTTGCAACAAGAGAATCCATGGGTGATATGTTTTATTTCTGAAGATAATGAAGTTGTTAATGAACAACAAAAGACAACCTTTTATCTCCCCACAAATGTTCAGCAACAACTCATGTTTGCAATCTCACCTTGGAAACATAGTCATTGTATGGAGGAAGAATGCTTTCAAGACATTGTTGACGAATCAAGAATCTTGGATGTGGTCAATAAAAAGGAGAAAGATGATAATATTTTCAAAATAAAACCTTCTCATCCAACCAAAGCCAACAACAATCATGAGCAACCAAGAGTTGATTTTATTGGATCGTGGTTCCAAAGCACTGTTGGCCAAGCAATGCAATCAGATTTTGAGCACATCTTGCTTAGTTTCACTTCAGAATATTTTGGACGTGCTCTTGATTCCTTGATAGCAGCCCCGATATGTTCCCCAATTGAGGAGCTCATTCTAAGGATCAGTTGGATGCTTGAATGGCTCCATTGGAAATATACCTACACTTGAAGTTTTCCCTTTCCTCCTAGTACGATAGGGTAGGTAGATATTCTATATACATAGTTTGTTTCTTTAGTCAAAATGTTGCACAATAAAGCAGTTGCTAAGTGGAGGCGATATTTGAAGATAACTCCATGGAAGAGGAATTACAAGAATCCATTGTGATTATGACTCCATAGCCCAATGGAGAACGCAGTTTGTCTTTATATTCTGGTGTTCTCGACAACCCACAGGGGGTCATTTTCCCGCATATGGAGCCAATTATTGATTGAAAATTTGGTCATCTCAATTTCCCACTTTTTGGAATAAAAAAAATGATATCAGAAGAAAAATAAAATGAACGATTATAATCTCAATGCATATCCCTCAGTCTCAGCTTCGTCATGCATTTTTCATATTCAAAATCTAAGTCTGTATGCTCAAGATATCCAAGTTTTTTTTTAACTGCCCAAAGATCTCTTCTCCCATGTGCAACAACACTAATAATTCTTGGAACCATGCTCAATTTTTGGTACTTGGTATTATTGGAACCTTATATTTCTATACTCAACACCCATACTAGGTAGTGCTCTTCGTTCTTTCATTCTCTTTCTTATTTTCTCATCTCCATTCCCCACTCATATCCCTTCCTATTCTCTATTCAAAAAAATATTTTAAACTTCTTCACGCTAATCACCACTTTCCCTCTTCCATTCAACACTTAGAATTATTTTTTATTTCTACTGCGGGTTCCCAAGGCCCCTATCTCTCCTCCCTCACCTCCCATACCTTTGTCCATATGTTTCTCCTTACTTAGTCAATTTTCTTAATCCTCTCCTTCCTCCTTATCTCTCCATACTCCGACACTCTCTCACAATGCTCTGCAACCCTCCTTATCTCTCCCCCTTCACCTCCCTTACCTTCATCCTTTTACTTCCCTATTCTATTCCTCCCTCCACTCTCGTTCCATCTCCCACTCCTCACTCTCTCACGATGCTTTGCGACCCTTCTTATGTCTCCCCCCTCACCTCCATTACCTTCGTCTGTTTGCTTCCCTATTCTATTCCTCCCTCCACTCTCATTCCATATCCCACTCACATACTTAAAATTTTCTTAATATGTATCCCAACGAATCATCTTGCGACATATGGTGACCTCTTATCCTATGACATGTGGTAGCAAATGAAATCATGACATGCGGCATCCAATGAAACTATGACATGTGGCAGCTAATGACCTCATGACATATGGCATCTTACAAAAACCTATCACATTACGACACATAGTGATGATGTGGGCTATGGTTCATCATTGATTGGGCAATGACAAGGAAGCTTACAGGGGGTTGATTGGGCACTAGGTGGATGTTGACTGGGCTGTAAAAATATTTAATTAATTCATGAATTTTTTTAAGTTTCGAGCCACCATAGTTTCCATGGTCTTTGTATGCTTCACATCAAGTATATTGTAATTTTTACCATATATACATTACACTCTCAAATACCACACTGAATGTGGGATGGACATTTTTTTAAATAAAAGGATGAATTGAGATGGAGGGCTAGGATTGACTCACGAAAATCGATGGATTATGGTTGAGTCTCCAACTTCCCAAGTTGATATCTTGAGCTCTCGTCCTCCATTTTCAACAAACTATACCTTGTTGGAAAGGTAATTCAACGAATAATATGATGGAATAGGTTTAAAGGGGTGAAAATGGTCATTATGCTCTCATAAATTGAAATAAAATCCAGCTATGTTTCTATGATTTGTTGGTAAATTTGCTTGCTACCTTGACTTCCCAAGCTTATAACTTGAAAACCAAAACTCCAAATTGCACTCAAGAGGACTCATTGCAAACATGGGATGATGAGTATTGCATACAGAATGGTTTGCGTGGCTGAAAGGTCAAATATATTGCTTAGAAAATCAAAACGTGGTCCACTTTAAAAAAGGCAGTCAATTAAAAATTTTCAAAATAAAAGTTTAAAGACGAAATGGGCCCCACTTCAAGGCACAAATATCTATGATACAGATTCATTAATGAGGCTTCAATCAAGAATTAATTAAAGTGGTCACTTCAATAAGAAAATCATGGAAGTTCCTAAAAACACCAAAACCCTAACTACTTCAACAAGCATTGCGAACAGTTTTAAAATAAGGAAGCATCATCAAAGAAGGGGTTAGACGGTTTCATTGTTAGAAGAGGGAAATCAAAAAATCAGAATAGGAGGGTCCAACCATAAACATGAAAACAAGATTTTGATAAATAAATAAAGATCTCCATCTTCTCCATTCTTCTTCGTCTTCTTCTACACTATTTTTCTCAAGGCTTTGTGCTTGAAGTTTTGAACCGAGCATAAGGCTAAGTTTTGAGTGTCTTTCTTGTGTTCTTCCAAGACTTGTTCTATATAATATCATGGAGTATTTACAGCCATATATGTGACTGTCAAATGTAAGCCAAGATTGTCTATTTGATTCTTGGAAATTTAGTTCTTGTGTTTGACAATATTTGTTTCTAAAGCACTAGTCAAATGGTTTGTTGAGATGTTTTGTATTGTTGAATATCTTTTATGAATAAAACTCCACGGGGGACAACTTCGGGGTATTAATTTAATGATCTCTCAGATCTTAGGATCTTTGAGCATGATATTTTTGAAGTATTCCCATCAAATTATTTTCATTTATTTATGCGTAACTCATTTAAAGTTACCTGAAATGATCAAAATTACTTCATCCTTTTTCTTGTGAGAAGATGTGGATGTATTCTCTACTTGCATGTGATTTAGAGGGTTGTATAAATGATGTTGAGTATACATATATTTCGATATTGAAGCCTCTCTTCAATATTTTAATTGTTAAGAAGCTACTTGTTGCACATAAAGATCAAATGTGGTTATCAAGAACCATTCCATATAAAATTGAAGCAATAAAGACTTGGGGTTTGATGTCCAACATTCTCCCTAATCCAAGAGCATCAAGATATATCTTTCAGATTATACATAGGAGTACCACCTTTATAAAAACACAGGAGGATTCATATCCTTGTGAGGTTGTTGTTTGGATCTTAACCAATCTAAACATCAACACGTTCCAAAGGCAACTCATTAAAAATGACGGTTGTAATAAAGAAGGACAAGAATGGAGGGAGACAAGGAGAACTTGGGAAGTTTGCAGAGATGAGAGCTTGAAGAGTGTAGCATGCTTGAAGATGAGTGGATGAAGGAGTTAAGGATCCTATTCACGATGAGTGAAGGCATCTCTGAGCCATGACAATCTGCATTTGTTTTCGTGAGTAACAATGCATGAGATTTTTGGGCATGCATATCTCACATGTTGTAATGAATTTCAGGAGAAAAATAAATATTTATTGTTTATATTGTGTGGGCGCAATCTGCTCTATAAGGTATATTATGGTTTTGGTTTGATTTTTATTGCTTGAAATTTATGTTATATTTAATAGATGCAAGATTCATTAGCTCAATCCTCTTTGAGTTTCGTCTTGTCTTGTTGACTAAGGTTCCACTCACCCACAAATTGTATTCCCTCTAGGCATTTTATTTTATTGTTGGGCAAATTTACCTCTGCTTGGGAAAATTTAAACCCCTATGGGCATTTTTCTTGGTGTTGGTTGTCCTAACTAAGAGGTTCATTGGAGTTAATAATTATTGGGTCGTTTTTCTTTAGCTTGGAAACTTCCCTTTGCCCCTAGGTCGTTTTTCTTTGATGTTGAGTGTTTAAACTCGCCCTTGGTCATTTTTCTCTGATGTTGAGTGTCTAAACTCACCCCAGGTCATTTTTCTCTAATATCAGATGTCTAAATTCGCCCCTAGTCATTTTTATCTCATGTCAAGTGCTCCAAATCTCCCTAGGTGTTTTTCTCCATTGTTAAGCTACTAAATTCATTCAAAGAACATTTTCTTCATTGTCGGTCAACTTAATTCACCCCTCAAGATTTTTCTCCATTGTTGGTTGATTAAATCCGTCCACTCAACATTTTCTTCATAGTTGGTCTTGGAAACAGTTTGGGAACTCGGTTGGTATTGTTCTAGCGACCACAAACAATGCAAACCAAGTAGTTAACAACCCAAAGAACATAGAACAAAATGTAAGTTTCACAAAGAATTTGTGTTGATGAAAAGGACAAGCCATAGACCCACTGTTTACGAATCAATGCTCCTCAAATAAACAATAATGAACCATGCCACATCATCAAATGGTCCAACTAACCACCTATAACCACCTCAATAACTTTTAACTAACACCTCCAACGCATTAATAGCTCCCATGTATGGTAAGGAGAGATAACAATGCATGAGCGATACAACGTCCAACTTAGCAAGGAGAATGAATATGAATGGTCCACGTGGCATGTGCGAGGACATGGTGTCCCTGTCATGTCTCAATCCACTTTCACATATCCTAATGTGGTGACATGCATCCCAATGTAGTACACGGATCCCAAGGAAAATGACACAAATCCCAATGTCTGATGCATACACGAATATCGAGGCATGGTACACGCATCCCAATGCAAGACATCCACTTTAAGTGATGGGTCTAGCTCTTTAGAAAGCCATTAGATGATAACATCTGGTGACATCTCTTAACACGGCATAAAAAATAAGGGTTGGTTTTAATACTTGCCTAAGTTTTACCAAGGTGGAACAACATTAACCTTTATACATTCACCAAATCACGGGACAACAAATACTTCCCAAGTACGTAGGTGAAAGATAGGTAAAATATGAATAATAATGATGAAAGGGAAGGGAAATAACTTCATGTAATGACTCTCAAAGTATTATACATGCATAAGTTTTTTTTATTCATTTATGTAGCTTTCACGAGCTGGGATTTTTATAGAACAACCTTCGAGAGGGGCTTAGAATTGAGTTACCTATCCTCAACGTTGTTTCTTACTACCCTTTTATGATTTTTTCTTTTATATGTTCAATTTATCGAACAAGACCCTTTTTTCTTTAGATATTCATAGACGAGCTAGGGACTAGGGGCATTGGCCTCGTAGCAAGCTGGCATTGCTCAATATTTTATTTTTGGCTTTCGATTTTATAGCTCTTCACCTCTAGATTTTTTTACTTTATTAGTCAATATTTCTTCTTTAGACCTTTCTTTTGACCTTTCGGAAATCATACATGATCAAGTTAGATCATTTTTTTATATGGATGGAATGAAATTATATAGGGAAGGTAGAAAATGTTTGACATGGTTAGTGACGAACTTCAATTACTTCCTAATTGAATTAGTAAGCAACCGAAGAGTTATGCACTTAATTATCAATTTGAGGTTGTATTGAACTTACAAACTATTGTGCACCGTATATGCAAGTATAAAGTTTTAATTGCCAATGAGTTGTAATACTTTCAAACGAATGTCACAAGGAAAGATGTAAAGATGCTTGTATCAAGTCACCAAACTAAACTACTCTACATACTTGTAAGAATGGAAACACACTTTTGCAAGAAAGTGAATGGCACACTTGCGGAAAAGTAAATCAATCTTATAGGAAAGTAAATCACTCTTGCAGAAAAGTAAATCACACTTGCGGGAAAGTAAATCACACTTGCGGCAACATAAATTACTCTTGCAGTAAAGTAAATCACACTTGCGCGGAAGTAAATCACACTTGTATAAAAGTAAATCACTCTTGCATGAAAGTAAAGGTGACTTGTTCAAGTATTAATATGATCTTGATTAATGTGACGTGGCTCATTTACTAAGATGCAACAAACCTTAAGCTACAGAGATCAAACTACAATGTGCTCATAAACAAAGGAAATTAATTATCTCAAACTAGCAACCACATGATTGTTAACTAGAAATCTAAATGTTGTAATGCAAAGTTGCAGCAACAAGAGTTGCAGTAACATGAGTTACAACAACACGAGTTGCAGTAATCGGGATCGCAACAACGGAAATATTAAAGTTGCAATAAATTTAAACAGAGGAATTGTTGGAAATAAATGAAAATGAATTAGAGATGATACAATTATGCATTAGTCAATCAGAAGACAAGGTTGTGGAATGTTGGTATGGAGTGGTGGCAACGAAGTTGTAGTAGTGGGAAAATATGGAAAAGATGCTACAACTATTCACTCATTAATCAAAAAATAGTACCCTACAATGTTAGCACTGAGTTACAACAATCTAGAGCTACAACAATCGAAAGCATTAGAGTTACAACAAGGTGTTAATGAAGGAATTGTAGGAAATAAATGAAAAGATATAAATGATGCTACGACTACTTCTACAAAGTATAGAAGATACAAATAGTACCGAGCTAAGGAGGGGGCCTACCTCCTTGGACGAGGTATTGGTCTAAGAGTGTAGTAGGATGCTTAAATACTCAACACACCATTATTTGGACAGGAATGAAATGAAACTTGCATTAAACGGAAATGTGTAGAGCAATACAATGTTGCATACAAACTTATGCTACTTTTCCTCTTTTGTCCATAGCTCAGATAGAGTGGGGATATTTATACACAATGGTGTATTCCTAAATTAACTAAGAGAATCGATGAACATCCATGAGAATCGGGTCGTCTCATCTCGTTACATTGTTTTCTTTAAGAGATGGCAAAGATCGGGCATGTGCTGACTAAATCAACCATGGAAAGTGGTGGATGAGTTGTCCATTCCTTCCTGGCACCCAACTTCCCTTGTCGTGTTCCTGCATGGTTTTTGACTAATTGGCCTATCCCTGGTGACATTTGTGTAGCTGATTGTTGAGTTGTTATGCCAGACGTGGAGTCACAACACTTGACTCATAGTTGCAGTAACGATCATGTAGTGAGAGTTGCAGCAAAACAAGAGTCGTGTTGCAGTAGTGGAGAGTTGTCACACCAAGAGTTGCAACAATGATAAGAATCACAACAATTGTGTCAACATCTCAGAGTTGCAGCAGCTTTTCTCGAGCAGTGAGTTGCAACTCTTATGTTGGGAAGGTACATGTGCAACTTAGTTCCTATATACCATTGTTAGAACAAAAGGTAATAATCTCCAGAAAATGTATACAAATAAGTATTGAAATGTCACGTTGAGAGGGTAATTATACCTTAAGCAAAAATGCATCATTGTGGATGAAAAGTGTATTAATATGAAAGTGGAAATGGGAAAATGGTGTACAAAAAGTGTTGGGTGGGTGCTACAAAGATATCAATTTGAGCACCCATTAATTAGGATGTGGACAACGTTATCAAGGCTAAGTACCCAATAGTACAAATTGACCCGAGAAATGACACACTTTTAAAAGAAAACATGTTCCCCAAGGCACAATGAGGCAAAGGATAAAACTATCCATGTTATGAAGTGTTATTAGATTTCATTTAGTGTTTACCACTTTCATGACTAACTAGGAAGTTACAGCATCACATCCAAATGAACATCGATACATGAATATCAAGATAAAGAATATTGAAACCATATTGTACCATCCATAGTGCATTTGTCATCTAAGGAGAGAAGGAGGAGGATGAACTATACGACAGTCGAGCTAGCATGATCATACATTTGATGGAGATCAAGAGAAACTTTGCCTGGTGTGGAGAAGATGAGAAAGAGCTCATGTAAGCAACAACATGACACCCTTGTCATGGTACCTATGAAAGTTGTCACCCCTGGGGGGGTAACACTAACCTCCTCAACACCTCAAGAAATGGTCCAAGAAAGAAAATCTACCCTATAGGAATGGTCCATGTGGCATATGATGATGATGTGGAGTCCCAAGAAAAATGACATGTATCCCAAGAAAAATGGCATGTATCCCAATGTAGATATATATGTGTATATGCATGTACATGGATCCCAATGTAGGCACATAGATCTTGAGACATATTGCAGGGATCCCAATGTGGGGTGCTCGCCTATAATGATAAATCAAGTCTCAAAATTAGTCATTAGGAAATGAACATTAAACAATATCTCTCAACAACATCTTAACATAAGTTAATTCTATAAATTTGCTAAGTTCACAATGGTGGGACAACTTTACCCTTATTACATATGTCAATTCCTAGGAGAAAAGGTATTTCCCAAGTCACTTTGTTAGAGATAGGTAATAATGATGCAGTCTTGATGGAGAGGGAAGGGGAACTTCATGTTTTGACCCTCAAAGTCATATGTAATGATGTAAAAGGTCTATTAACTAGTCCAACTAGCTTCTAGAGCAATGAATCTTCATTATTTGTTCATGTAAACCTTTGATAGGGAGCATGGCTTAGATTTGACACCTCGACACCTTATCTATTACCCCTTTTTATATCTTTCTTTGATTTTTCTTAGTCCTTTTCTTTAGATATGCATTTTTGGCATAGGACTTTAGGGCTGGGCCTTTTTAATGAGGTGGCACAACTCTAGCTTTATTATTTTTTCATTTTTTACATTTATGCTCTTCACCTCTAGCCATTTTTGCCTTTATTTGTCTTTAGCTTACATTGATCTTCAATTTATTTAATTAGACCTTGACGGATGGCATATGATAAGTCAAACATAAGCTGAGATAACATGTTTTTTATGAATGGGATGGAGTGAAAGGGAAAGGATGGGAAGTGTTAGATGTAGTTAGGATATGGAGTATGTTATTCAACTAGATCGACAATAGTACAATTTGGCCTAAGTCATGACAACATTTATCTAAGGACAATTATATCCCCCCATGGTATATCGAGACAAAATAATAAAATGATTATTGTTAAAAAGTGTTATTAGATCAAACCCAATGTTTATTACTTTCATGACAAGGTTAGAAACTATCACACCACGTTTAAGCAATAAATTGATCTAGATTGGATCATTATATTGTTTTTCATCTATCTTGATCCTTTTAGAGTGGAAAAATTGGAGGAATAAGCTTGCAGGGCCATTTTAGTGGCAGTCCTAGTTTGGAAAATTGGGGTCTGGAACCTTCCAAGTCCATTTCGAGGAATCAAACGATATTTTGGGGGTTAAAAATATCCTAGCGTTGCTTGGATCCTATGATGTTGTTCTACACATTAAGACCTTTCCAACGGGGCAAAAATCGTGTCATTTGGAGTTCATATGCAAAAGTTATGCCTCCAGTAAGTTGACCTATCATGTTGACCACCATGGTACGAGAGGATGCCACATCAGCCCCCATTCCTCATGTAAATGGGGCTAGCCACATGAATAATTTCAAGAACATTATAGAAGGTCCAAAACCCTACCACAATTGAGGGTCGAGTAGTAAAAAACATATCCCTAGATGGCTATCGGGCTATGTTAAATACCAGGCCACTAAGAGGAGAAGGGGTTCCATTATTGTTAGATAGTTAACAAAATATCTGAGAGTGGTATTTTGTGAGTATAACAAAGGAGGAGAGATTCTATAGCATCCATACAGGCCATAGTTGAAAGGAAACTCCATAGAGAGTGCCTCTTTCTTTATACTTGCATCATTTGTACACCAAAGAAAAGAGAGCAGAGTAGCCTCACCTTCTAGCTAGGTTTTCTTGCGTATTGAGTTTCTTAGGTCATATCTTGTGTTTATTTGTGGATGGTGTGATTGTATTTTATTGTTCTCTATTTTCTGCATTTTTTCTATTTCATGCATAAGCAGAAAATCAATAACTAAATATTCTAAGATCTAAAGGAAAAATAACCTTAATAGTAAAGATTTCAATATTTTATTAGATATGTTGTGACGAACTGTTCCAGTGGAATATCCACTGCAATTTAGAGATCATATTGGTATCAGAGCAAGTTTTTTCTTTTGGGTATTTGTGGCAAGTTGCAGGATCCAGGGATCGACTTAAAGAGAAGTCGCAGAAACCCTAGCCATGGCATATGAGTTTGTTCATGACAACCCTCAAGATCCAACATAAGAGATATTTGAGAGGTTGGAAGTGCAAGTTGTCGACATCAGTCGCAATATGAACCTCCTCATGGTGCCTCTATCAAGCGAGCTCAGACCATTCTGAGATGATGGAGGCTCTAACTCAGAGAATAGATCGAAGGGGAAATCAGAAGATCGGGAAGACTCAGGAAAGGAGTTGTGGAATGAATCTAAGAAAGAGCAGTTGAGTTTGAGTGTCGTGAAACCTTCATAGTCCCTATTTAAGATGGAAGCGAAAGTCAACATAAAGCCATACCTAGGCGAGATCTATGCATTAAAACAGAATCATTGGTTGCAACAACTGGAAGTTTATTTTAGCGTTCACCATATATATGAAGGGCATAAGATATCATTTGCTAGATTGAAGTTAGAGGGACATGCTTTAACCTGGTGGGAAAACCACACGAAAACACTTAGGTTGGAGGGTGATGCACCAGTAACTAGGTGGGAGGAATTCAAAACCCTCATTAAGTACCAATCCTACCCTTCGGGTGTGTAGAGGACCAATGAATCTGATGGCACTACTTCAGGCAAAGGCAGGGCCAAAGTGTAAAAGAGTACACCACTGAGTTTAGAAAGATGGGCATCATGCTAGGTATCTCTCTCAAGAACCCAGATGTACTTCTCAAATATCTGGGGGGTTTACGAAATCATCTACGAAAGCAGATGATGCTCTTCAATCCAAGGATAGTGTATGAGGCTTGTGTACATGCATTTTTATCGCATGGATTGTAGGTTGGGAAAATCCTGACCCAATCCACAAACATGAGACAATTATGGGAATACCTACCCACTGTCACCTCAAATAGGTACTCCCCTCGCTTTAGAGATGATGTGATCACCTCAAGGGGGGAATCTCGATGATCCTAGGTGGATTGGGACGAAGGGTGGAAAGGTAATTAGAGGAACCCCTTAGGTCAATGATGGAGAAGGATGAGAGCTTGGAAATGAGTCTTGTAGAAGGAGGATGTTTGCCAAAGTCTTGAGTATCTGCACCAAAGTGTTAAACATGCCTGAGATAAGACAGATAATCAAAATACAAGCATGATAATCAAGTGGACAAGCAATTGAAGCTTGATGTCCTATATTGAAATATTAAACAAAAATATATATCGGCAAAAATAAAGGTTGTTAACTGCATAAATAACCATCCAAAGTATGAAAGAATTATTTGACAATGAAGCACTAAACAAGTAGATAATGTTCCAATACTTTAGCACAAACTTTGATGGTAAAAGAGGGCTTTTAGATAGTGCTTTTAGTTAATTATAGTAACATCCAAGTGGTTGTATTGAAGATTTTCTACAACAACAAATTTCAACCATAAAAATCAACAAGTAAACCATAAAAAAGCTAGCCAATAAGCAGTAGAACAATAATAGTGGCTTCCAAGAAAATTTCCACAGTTGAATAGCAAGTTAAACTAAAAGCTCGGATGTGTTTTGCTGCAGCCCTAATGGATGTATATTTTAATTTATTATAACCAAAGAACTACCAAGCCAATCTAGACACCTTAGTGGCTTGAGGAAGCTTAAGACACCAAGAAAATACTCCAACTTGAACAAATTCAATAACTCTCAAAATCACGTGTACCAATGCAAGTAATTTATTTCTCCAATGCAAATTTAGATTAGTGCCTTATCGGTGGGTTATGGAGTCTTCTTGTATTAGGTTAGGTCCACTACTTCTCTAGGGGTGAAGCCCTTTTACTCCCTAGAGCAAGTAGATCTACCAAGGTAAATCTAGGAGGGTGTAAGCTTGTTTACTCCTCCTAGCAACCTTTGCAATGGCTTATTCAATAAACAATAATAATAAACTTGGTGGAGGGTGTATGCCCTTATACTCTCCAAGGATTTTAGCTAATAACAACTTGGAAACAAGAAAGAAAGAACCAACAATATATA
>ML784184.1:168656-203305 GCA_009831015.1 Picea engelmannii
ACCTGATCAATCCACAAAAAGGGATTTGATCTATACAATAATGACTCAACTATAAGTAGAATATTTTTCGAAGTTACAATAATTTAACACTCCCCCTTAACAAGAAGGGTATTCTACTGACAACATTAATAACAACTGACTAGACTCAATACATCATCAAGAGGAGGGGGACATCGTCGTCATCATCGGGAACGTTGTCGGTCATATCTATAGGTCATCGAAACTTTTTCTCATCATCAACATCAGTAGAAACTGAACATCATCATCATTTGCAGCACAGAGCTGGAGTAACATCATCATCAACAACAACATGAAGATGGAGCATCAAAATCATCAACAACACGAAGTTGGAACAACAACATGAACAACACGAAGCTGGAACAACAACATCAATAGAAACAAAGCTGGATCATCAACATCTATACGTGGCAATAGAATGAGGCAGGTGCATCAACAACATCTGTGGTACTCTGATAGATCGTCCTTACTGGACCTTCGGGATCTGCCCAGGAATCATATGACTCCCTAAGATATAGAATCCTAACTGAGCTACCACTACTTACCACAACTAGCATATACATGCACAGGTACTTTGACAGACCATACTTATCGGACCTTTGGGATTTGCCCAGGGATGAAGAGTCCCTTATGATATAAAATCCAAACTGAGCTACCCGTTGTTGGTTAGGATACCATAGTATCATCAACTTCACTCCCCCTTTCAAGGGAGTTCCTTTTGGACTACACCAAGCTTGTCTTGGAAGTACTCAAACATTACATGAGACATAGACTTAGTCAACACATCTACAACCTACTCATGTGTGCGAACATATTGGAGCTTTACAAATCCCTTTTGCACCATGTCACGAATGTAGTGATATCGAATCTCTATGTGCTTCATCTTATCATGGAACACTGGGTTGTCTGTCATCTTTATGCAACTCTAGTTATCACATAGAATCATGGTAGCTTCCATCTCCAAATTGAACATAACTGTCAACAACTTCCGAAGCCATATGGCTTCACAACTGGCAGAGCATGCTGCAGTGTACTCTGCTTCTACCGTACTGAGAGCAATACTAGATTGCTTCATGCTTTTCCACGAAGTCATGGCTAACCCCAAACTAAAGCAATATCCTGAAGTACTTTTTCTATCTGAAGCACTTCCAGCCCAATCTGAATTAGTATAGCCATACAATCTGAAGTCAGTCACAATCTCCAGTATAACAGAGGCCATAATCCAACGTACCCTTAAGGTATCTCATCACATGCTTTGCAGCTACAAGGTGAACACGTCTGGGCTCCACCAGGTACTGACTCGAGGTGTTCACAACAAATCATATATCCGGCTTGGTATTCGTCAGATACATCAACGAACCAATAATTTGTTTGTATAAAGTAGCATCAACTAACTCTAACGAAGTATCAACCATGAGCTTCAAATTCATATCTATGGGTGTGGCCATGGCTTTACATTCCAACATCTCATACTTCTTCAGTATTTCAAATACATATTTCCCTTGGTTAAGAAAAATATCTTTTGGGCTCTGCCATACTTCAAGACCTAGGAAATAGTGCATCGAGACTAGGTCCTTCATTTCAAATTCAAGGGAAAGCTTCTTCTTACATTTTATGATGAGCTTTTCTTCATCAATCAAGAATAAGTCATCCACATATAGCAACAATATAATTGATCCATCATTCTCAATCTTGAAGTAAAGGTTGGGGTCAACTTTACTCTTGGTAAAGCCCAAGCTCTCCAAAAAACTATCAATCCTGCCATACCAAGCTCTTGGAGCTTGCTTCAACTTGCATACATGAGTCTTCCTGTCCTGTACTTCGAAACCAAATTTTCACATCACATTGTACCAACCTTGTACACTTGCTCAACTGCAACTTAATATACACAATCATGTGCTAGCTCTATGTGCTTTCTGTAAAGCACTATCTGTCTCACTTCCTGAGAGTATGTTCTCTGCTCTCACCGTTCCTCTGGGACTGGGACTCTGCACCTGCAGCTGCTCTGAAGTTGAGAATGACTGCTCCATTCTCACTGTGGCAGCTGAACTCTAAGAGTAACTCCTCTACTCTATAACGACAACAACTTCATCTGAAACTGAGAGTGGCTCAATGACTGACATTGAGGGTAGCTTATCCTCTTTCTCTAGAGGTAACTCAATCTTCTATTACAGTCATGTCTCCATGGGCTGACTAATGTACTACACCAACTGGCACTGGAGATAACTCGATCTCAAATACATGGATTGTCATACCTACTCCCTCTTAATCGCATACTGTGTTGGCTTCTTTTAATGAATCATGTTTGTTCTATATATATTTCTTCTGATTACTGGAGCAATTGTCTCGTCATAGTCTTCTCCCTCTTGCTGGGAGAATCCTCTGGACACAAATCAGGCTTTGTACATATATATATATGGTTATTTGCAACATGCTTGATATGTTAGATCAATCTTGGAAGTCACCACTAACTTCCCTTCTAGTCTTAAGGCAAAATCAATATCCCAGTCCTTCTGACCGACTTCCTCCTCTGTCATTGAAACAAGGGAATATTATCAGGATATTTTATGTCTCCTAGAGGTCTTTGAAGCTATGATCTAGTCTTCTTAACTCATGACATTTGGCTGCCAGTCCTGGAAGATTTCTCTTTTTCCCATCTGATCCTTTCTGATATCAGGCTTACTCCGAGTCTTGATTTCTTCTGAGTCTAAAAACACTTCATAGTCTCTACAGGATATACTTGATGTTTGAATACCAAGTCTTAATATGAAAAGTTGAGTCATACTTCAAATGAATTATGCTTCATGTCAAGGTATGATTCGAAAAGATCTTTTAAACGACAATGGTTGATTTATCTTGCATGAATTAAATTACCATTTAGGAAAACTAATGAAAGAAGAAGAAATAATGAGGAAACATAACAACCATTAAGCAATATACATATCTGAACATAAGCACGAAGAACAACAAACCATAAAACACCAAAGTGATAACGGAGTTCAACAATCTCGCCTACGTCTCCAGGCCTTTGTTTAAGTGGGTGAGGCTTTCTTATTTATGTTCAAAGCTTTAAATGTACATCATAACAGTGCCAAAAAGGTTACAAACTAATCTGGTCTTGTTCTACAAGATCTCAAGAACCCAACAAAACTGACGACACTGAAATCGGATGAACAAAGCTCCCATAAATGGCCTGCAAAGGTGCTCTCCTCAATGGCTTCCCTACATAAAAATGGCTTTGGCTTGGCGAATCTTCAGCATAAACCTGTTCTGAACCTCCCCCCTTGGCTCCAAGAACCTCTGGTTTTTATAGGTCTGAAGTTGGTAACAATCTCCCAACTCCCCCCCAAGATTTGGCCTAAAAAAGGCACCAATATCCCCCCAAAATGACCAAAATCTCTCAATTCTGCTAAAAAAGTCAATTAAAACTCTTAATATAAAGTATAAAACCCAAATTAGTACATAAACAGGGCGCAACCCCTTTTTCGCTGGCTCCTGGTCCTATGGAGCGCCTCCATGTGGTCTCAGGCTAAGTCCTGGTGCGTTGCCCCCCTAACTGCTCTGTTCCTGGTCATGTGGCGCATCCATGAAACCTCGGGCTATGCTCCACATGATCCTTAACTGTTATAGCCCTATCGTTTAAGCATGTGGTTATGCCCCTGGTTGGCGGGCTAGCCTGACCGACCGGGGCTAACCCCTTACTGTCCTCACCAACAAACAATAGTGGAGGTTGGGTCATATGGAGGAGCTCGTGAGAACCGGGGGCTGAGTGTTGGACCGCGAACTAAACTCCCGTGCCGAGTGATAGGTCTACGGACTGGGTTATATGGTGTATGTTAAACTAAGCACTGGGGCCAAGCCTTGGCCCTTTCTGCACCCAACTAAACCTTCATATAAGTTTAAAATAATATGGCACCACATTTGGTTAAGACCCACCCAGTGGGCAGGCTGGTAGCTCGACCTACACAAAGAGCTTGGCACCCATGGAGGTCCACAGTTCGAATCCGCTATGCTCCATAAATTTTTGCAATAAACATTAACCAACGAATGGGTTCGACGTGGCAGCCCATGTCTGGGCCAAGTGGCACCATGATACTTGCCCTCAATCTGCCACGTGTAAACAGTTCATTCGACCACTTGTCTATGCCCAGTCAACACCTCTCCCTGTCAGTTGTCAGTCGAGTCAGGGCCACGTGTTGTATGGATGTGCCACATGTCACCCTTGCAGTGGTGACATGTATCACTCCTTGATTGGTCCTGTTGAAACAAACTTTATATTTTCCTAAAAATAACCTTACATTAAAATGAAATTTCATTTTTATTTAAATAAAAAGAGAACAAAATGCAATTGGATAATCACCGTCGAAAAAAGGGTCATCCGATCAATCCAATGGTCTAAATGTCTGAACAGATTATGGAGTCGCCCTTGGTTTTAAAGGAAAGTCAAATGTTAAAAGATTCTTAAGTTTCAGGTTTCGAGGTTCTATGATCTATGTAGTTTGATATTTAACGACAACCCCAAAGTCCCAATACCAAAGTCACGAGGAATATTTTTAAATAAAGTTAAACCAAGTTAATAAGAATAATTAATAACGTTTTAACGGTAATTTAAGCTTTTCGCATTTTTAGTTTTCGGGAATCTCAACTCAAGCGACAGCTCAAAATCCCGATCTATAAGTCTCGAAATCCCTTCTAATCGTAATTAATTAAAGGTTTAAAACACACTTAAAATATAGATTAATCAGTCATGTTTTTGAAATCGGAGAAATATCACTCATCTCATCCAAAAAACCCCGAAGCACGGAGTCCCGAAAGTATTAAGTGTTTAAGTGTGATTAACTTAACATCTAAACAAAGGTTAATGATATAAATTAGTCTTTCGAATTTTTGCTTTTCGGGAGTTTGCAAAGACATTTCATTCGAACTCCCGGTTTCTAATCGTCGATATTTGGCAGTGCTTATTATAGATTAATGAAATATGTTATAGTGTAAGACGCGTATCTCTAGACGTACTCTCCTCATTAAGGCAAATGAATTTATCGACCGTAGAAAGCACAGTCTAATTAACGCAGGCAAAAGGTGAACAAAGGTTTCTAATTCAAATTTCTTTCTCACTTTCAGTAAATTAGCAAGTTGTATCTGAGAAAGTTTACACCTTCTTTTCTGTAACAACTACTCGCTTCTTATCACAACTATCATGGCACCCAGGAAAACGCAAAAAAAGAGTGATGACGCCGATGAAAGCTCAAATCTGAATTCGGATGTTATATCTTATACCACACCACATGTTGTAGATTCGGTCTGGTCCTGGATGCATATTTTTGAAATCTTAGACCATGAGGTTAGGAATTGCCCAGAGGATTTTGGAAACGAAAGGACTAAAAATAGACTCAAAGATATAGTAGAGGTCAAGCTCCATAAATCAGCTACACGGCCGAAGTTCATGCCATATAATGACATGATAAACTGGGCTCTGATGAACACCGATGTGCAGACCAGGAGTATCACGAACCATCAAAAGGTCGTCGTCGACTCATTCAGGCTAGAACATATTCAAGTAATGTATAAGCTATCCTATGTTTCTAAATATATTTATAATGCCGAATTCGTAGAATAATTTCAAAGAAAGGAGTGTACAGAATTTGACCAAACATATCCAGATATAATCAAAGGATGGTGGGGAATTCCAGCAAAATTTAGAGCTGATACCCATGGTGTTTATGCCATAGCATCGTTAAATGAATATATGGTTTTTATAGCAATGATGTTATGTAGACTATTTGGGAGGAAAATCCCTACCCATTTCCCCGCGAAATGGGTGCCAATTATACACGAGGTAGCCGAGGGCTACACTTTCAACTGTGGTAAGATTTTATCAGATAACCTAACCAAGGAAATTGCAGAGTACCAAATAGAAAAGTCAAAAGGACAGCCTGCGTCTTTTTATATGTCTGCATATATTATGGATGCTATCTGTTATATGACCCCTTTCCCTTTGATGAATTGGAACTGGAATTCAACTTGTGTAGAACCCATCCATTTCTATCACTCTCAACTATGGGAAGAGAAAGCAAAAGATTTTTTTTACGCGATATATCACTATCTAGTGATACCTATGCACCAAATATTGTATGGATACCCACCCCCTCGGATTTCGGAGCAAATCATGGGAAACCTCAAAACAGTTGCAGATTGGTTTATCGAAGATAATTTCTCTTATGTCAGAGTCTTTGGATGTTCAATTCCCCCCCATGCTCTCCCTAAATTTCTCCCTGACGAACTGGTGTGTAGAGAAGTGGCATACCAGATAATAACAGGAGGCATTGGTACAGAGTTAAAAGTAGCTCAGAAGAAATTTTGGCCATTTTTTCCTGTACAGATTGGAAGGTTTTCATTGCTTAATTTTGGTCATTCCAAAGTGGAATCTGTGGCATTAGAAGACATTAAGTTGATAGATATTGAACTCAAAAAGCATGACCCATATCAAATCATGGGAAATCATCTAGCTCATTGCAACATGAAAACGTGTGAGCATGAAGACTCCCCCTGTGATGACATATTCAAAGGAGCCATAGCATATGAGGAGATATTAGAAAGAGTCCAGGCATTACCCCTTGACCTACAGACCAACTTTCTTGCTTTCCAGAAGCACAAACGAAGTGGGTTGCCAAAGATACTACAGGGGGAATCAATAACCCCTCCTTCAGAACAAGAAAGAATACCTCCAGGTTTCAAATCAAAATCTCAAGATAAAGGGACTACAAAGGAGAACCCAAAGAATCCTAAAGTATCTCCACAAAGATCAAAAACTTCGCAGACTGAATATCCAGAGTATGAAACAGGTTTTAAATCTGGGACACCTTTAAAGTTGGATCAAATGATTCCTCCTTCATCGTCAACTATTCCTACCGATACTCCCAAAACAACAAGGAACACAATTCACAGAGTTAGGCAGTCCAATTAGGCCTTGACTCCTTTACAGTCAAGTTTTGAGACTCCTCATCTCGGAGCTATATATTTAAGTGATCTTGACCCAATCTCTATTGAAGAAATACCTTCCTCTGACTTCTTTTTCAGTTAGAAAAGGAAGGTTGTAGTGAAACAAGAAATGCACCTGAAAGAAGGTACAATGGTAAAAAAGCACCAGATACTTGTAGATGGACAAAATCTAAAAGAGGTAGCAGGCTCTTTGGGGGATTTTGCTATGACCAACTTATTCTCAGTCAATAATCTGAAATCAAGGCTGCAACAGAAAAATCAAATGATAGCCCAGTTGCAAAGTCAAAAAAGGAATACAGAGAAAAATATTAGAGATGAAATAAATAAAGAACTGGAACAGGCCAGAGATGTCGACAAACAAGAGATTCATCTGCTCAAGTCTAGTTTAGACGAGATGTATAAGAATATGCAATCCAATCAAGGACAGGTCGTTCAGCAAGAGGAATTAGTAAAGCAGTTGCAAGATAAATTGAGTTCGACTGAAAGTCAGGTGGTAGATTTAACAGTATTTCAAGCCCAGGCACTTGAAGTACACTAGAAGCTAGAGGCAGAACAACAAAGCCTGTTTTCTAAAGGAGATATCATTGAAAACCATTTTCGGGACGTAAGTCAATCATTGGAGAACATTGTTTTCAAAGAAAAAGAGGCTATAGCAGCTCGGGTCGCTTTCCAAAAGGCTATCATATTTTCGGCTAAAGAAGAGGTACCAGTAGCTCCTAAATTAACTGTCACTGAACATATCAGGGGTGATATCATGCTGAAGGTATGGGAGGCCAATATATCTGAAAGTAAGAAAATGGCCAAAGATATAAAGGAAGAATGTGAAGAGACTTTCGATTTATTAGATAAAACTTTGCTAGACATTGGAAAGGGCGATTGCCCTGGACTACTAGGACAGATCAATGTTATAAGACATCAACTGAACCTAAAAGAGAGTTTGAATGAAACTCAAATTGAAATTTCGCAATTAAAACAGGTTGATGTCACCCTAATGGATAGATGGCTGGTGAAACCGAATTTACAATTACAATCAGTAAAGTTTGAAGATAAAAGGTTTGAAGAAAAGTTGTTGAAAATTCAGAGGAAGCTATATTTGTTTGAAGCAAAGGATATGACAGAGCCTTCCAGAAGTTTAGTACATTTTCTTGGTAGGTGCATTAAGTGTCTCGGACCAAGTGAAGGAGATACTTCAAAGAGATAATGAAGCAACATATGCATGCTCATTTTGTCGGAGTGACAAAGAGGTAAAAGGTAATCAAGCGAAACGGTTCAAGTTTGTATTCTGTAACCATTAGCACCTAGGAGTTAGGAAAATACCAACCATCCAGGGTTGATGATTTTTGTATAAATATAATTTCAAAAGACTGAACGAGGGTTTTTTTTGGCCGATTGTAGCAGAGAGACTTCTCTTTTATAAGGATTAATGACAATGCAAAACGAAGATTCCATATTTTGTCAACCTTGAGTTATGTACTCCTCTGTAATTTCATGTTCAACATCATTTCTTATATACCTTTGATGAAAGTTTAAACTACAATTTAGTACTACATCTATTGTGGTTATGTGTTATTTGGTCGTCTGATTATTTGCAGATTTTCCTCTGTGTTTGCTATTAGCACGCACAAGACCTGTGGATTATTCAGATCACTATATTTTTATGCTTCATTAAAAGTTTTCTCATCTATTTTCTTCTTCTGTAACAAAGTGAGATTCCTCCATGATTGATGCCTCACGTTGTTTAAACAACTTTATGCTTTCTTTCATCTCTTTCATTATTTTCATTTTAACTCAGGAACGAGAAACCACCTCTAAAATTGTTATATTATTAATTCAAATTTGGGAACTTCTCTCAAATAATCTAAAATAGAAACAACAAACCTTAAAAACAAATTAATAGATCTTTAAACGTTCTTTTCCTCATGATTGTTCATGTTGCAAGACAACCTAACATAGAACCCAGACTCATAGATCAGACTAGCATCGCGTTAACCTTGTTGAATACTATCCTCGAGACAACTACCACCCGGGTTGAACTTGAACGTTCATGGGCAACCATTGAACATGACATAAGCGCCCAGGAACAATTGGAAGCTGGACAAGGACAACTAAGAAACCAACCATAGCTTCTTTTACCTAAAGAACTATTTTCCTATTCTTATACCAAAACCCTCTTTATTTTCGGATGCCTTGACAGTATACTTTAAAGCCTTAAAGTATAAACTCAGGAACAACATATTTTTGGCGTCGTTGTTGGGGAACGAAGAAACAAAACTATTTTCCCTGGGAAGAACGATATTGATGATTTCTTTCTTAGATAGTGAACAAAGATTGAAAACTTTATAAGGCTATTTTCATCTTTCACTTGGTGACCCACGATTAATAAACTGGCTTTTAACGGAAAGAACACCAGGAAGAATCCAGACGACAAACAAACTTTGCCTATATTCGACCCAGAAAATTTTTTGAAATCAAGAAGATACCTTAAACAGACTGCTTCATTGACAAATAAGATTTATCAACCTAAATTCACACAATCGAATGCTACAGATCTACTTGAAAGGTCAAATACCCCACTCCTTTGCGGAGAATATCCACCAATCTAATTGAAACCATAGAGCCTGGATTGGTCTTACTTGAATTTAAAACTGAGACTTTTTCAACTGTTCCTTTCACAAATAAAGGTAAAAGATCTATCTCAATCTCCGCCTCGATTGACATTTCTTCACTTCCCAAAGTTCAGTTTCCCATCTCTCGGAACTCTGACGAATATACTGTATACCTTGACTCGACTCCTGTTGATTCTCCTGTATATTCACCCTGTGAGTCCGAAGAAACCAGTCCACGATTTCCAAGTCCCTCTTTTTCAAGTTTCCTGTCCCTTGATGACCATTTTCCTGAAACCATCTTTCCCTATTCAGCCTCAAGCGAAGGGGTACCACACCCCTTTAAAAGTACTTTTTATAATCTCCAAGTTTGACCCTCTAAATTATTAATGGTTGTGGTCGGAGGAGGTGGGGTCGGGGGTGGTGTCGTAGGTGGTGTTGGAGGAGGAGGAGCAGGCGGTCAAGTACCATTACCTCAAATCTTTGCCAAAGTAACTGCTAGGTATGCTCCTTTGTTCCTCCCAGTTCCTCTCCATGACCTACCTGAAAATTACATGAAAAATCTGTCGAAATTCACAGGGAAGGTGATTTAAGCGCAATAGAACACATCAATTTCTTTGATCAATTTGTTGACATCCTTGGTCTTGAACATGAGGATGTTTATTTGAGACTCCTAGTTCAGACCTTTGAAATAGGTGAGAACCTGGTTCCGAGGTCTAGCAGCAGGATCAATAAGGTCTTACGATGAGTTGGAAAATGCTTTTATCAGACAATGGGGAGAAAGGAAAGATTATCTCTACTATCTAACCGAGTTTGGGGCTTTGAGAAAGAAAAATTCAGAATCAGTTCTCGAGTTTACCCAAAGGTTTAATAAATTGTATAATAAATTTCCAGCTGAGGTTAAACCTTCCCAACCTGCAACAAAAGTAACTTTTGATGGGGCTTTTGATCCTGATTTCACTTTGTTGTTGAGAGAAAGGAGATCTGTAGATCTCACTAAAATGCAGGATGATGCTTTAGAAATTGAGTCAAATATGATGGCATCAGGTCAGTTAAAAATAAAATTTGAAATAGGAAATAAAGAAACCAGAAGGTACAGGGAACAAGGAGGACCCTCTGGATCCGGAAGGTCTTCAGAAGACAAGATGGATGATATAGCGAGAATAATTAAAGAATTGTTGAATAAGATCTCAAGAATGGAATTGGATCAATCAAAAAATGATCATTTCCCTAGAAAGGATTTAAGAAGGAATCCTAACCCTCAAACACAACAAAGACAAATTAAGAATGAGGACCAAAAGATTCAAGCCCCCTTTAAAACCGAAAATTTTATAGGAGGAGAAGACATGCAAGATTTTGAGGAATTAGAAGAAGACATAGGTAATCTTGGTGATGACTGTCAACAACCTTATTTGAAAAATCCTTAAATACAGAATACAGATCGAACAATAAGAAGAACGACAATATCACAGAGGATTCAACTTATCAAGGAATCATTGATGATATAATGGATTAACTCCACCAGAAGTACAATCTAAGGCCTAGAAACAGGAATATCCCAACCACCCCAGTGAAGAAAATCCTGCCAAGGGGGGAAACAGACGAGGCGGCTTCAAAAAATGTTGAGAATGTCTATGATTGATGGTTTTTCAGCCTACAATCAAATTGCAATACATCAAGATGACAAAGAAAAAACTGCGTTCACTACCCCTTGGGGTACCTTTATGTATGACAAAATGCCTTTCGGTTTAATGAATGCAGGAGAAACTTTCCAACGAGCTATGGACATCAATTGTGTTGGTGAAAGAGATACGTTTGTTGCTATTTACCTTGATGATCTAACTATTTTTTCTAAATCTGATGCAGAACATCTAGTACACCTCAAGCAAACTTTCAAAAAATGTCACAAATTTGGTTTGTCACTGAATCCCAAGAAATCTCATTTCGCAATGCAAGAAGGTAAACTCTTGGGCCATATAGTGTCTAAGGATGGAATCAAGATCGACTCGAAAAGGATCGAAGCAATAGATACCATAAATATTCCTAGAAATGTAAAAGAAATTCAGTCATTTTTAGGAAAAATAAATTTCTTGAGGAGATTTATCCCAAACTTTGTTGAAATCGTCAAACTGATTACAGATATGCTCAAGAAGGCTAGCGAGGTTAAGTGGGCTACTGAAGCCAAAGCATCATTTCAACGTATCAAAAGGGTTATAAGTGAAGCACCAGTACTAGCGAGTCCTGATTGTTTGAAAGAGTTTCTGATTTTTTCCTTCGCTTCTGAGCATACAATTGCAGCTATACTATTACAGAAAAATGATGAGAGTTTTTAACAGCCCATTGCATTTTTTAGTAAAAGTCTCAGCGATGTTGAGCTAAAATACGACATATTGGAAAAACAAGCCTATGCAATGGTGAAGGCTCTCAAAGCTTTCATAAATTACGTACTGCATTCAAAGATCATTGCTTATGTGTCTACCAGTTATGTTAAGGATATACTGGTTCAACCCGACAGCGATGGAAGGAGAGGCAGATGGTTGGCCAAAATTTAGGAGTTCGACCTGGAAGTTAAACCAACTAAACTTATTAAAGGTCAGGGTTTGGCTAAATTATTGGCTGAATCAAATTTGAAAGCACTTGGAATAAATCATCTGCAGGAGAACGAAGGATTTTTAGAAATAGATGAACTCAATGTCACTGTGCCCACAACTGAAATTCTGCAAAAATTCTCTTCTTCGGTTTGGTACCACGATATTGTTTCTTATTTATTGACCGTTCAGTGTCCCAGTGAACTAACCCCATCTAAAGCTAGGACATTGAAATTGCACGCTGTAAAATATTGTATTATAGATGGTAAATTGTTTTGGAAGGACCACCTGGGTTTCCTACTGAGATGATTAGTAGAAACCAAAACAGAAAAGGTTATAGATGAATTCCACGAGGGAGTGTGTGGAGGGCACCATGCTTGGCGAGCAACGACTTATAAAATCCTAAGAGCCGGATATTACTGGCCCAAATTGTTCACTGATGTAAACAATGAAGTTCGAACTTGTAATCCTTGTCAGTTGTTTACAGGCAAGCAGAAAGTCTCGGCATTACCTTTAGTGCCAGTTAAAACTTAAGCTCCATTTCAGAATTGGGGTCTTGATTTTATTGGAGAAATTCATCCACACTCGAGCGCTCAACACAAATGGATTCTAACCGCTACAGATTATTTCACCAAATGGGTGGAAGTTATTCCTACTCGAAATGCAACTGACTCAGTAGTGATCAATTTTTTGGAGGATACTATTCTATCAAGATTTGGCTATCCTCGAAAAATAGTGATTGATGATGCTCAAGCCTTCAAGTCCATGGCCATGATAAGCTTTTGCCAAAAATACAATATTGTGCTAGGACACTCCATGACCTATTATCCACAGGGAAATGGGTT
Organism: Picea engelmannii; assembly: GCA_009831015.1. Taxonomy (NCBI): domain Eukaryota; kingdom Viridiplantae; phylum Streptophyta; class Pinopsida; order Pinales; family Pinaceae; genus Picea; species Picea engelmannii. The sequence goes on from ML784184.1 coordinate 181,710, forward strand.
AGCTGAGTCATCTAACAAAACCCTGATCACTATAATTAAGAAAGCACTGACCAAAAATAAGAAAGCATGGCATGTGCATTTAAAGTATGCTTTGTGGGCTAACAAGATAGGTACAAAACGGTCAATCGAATGTCTCCATTTCAGATGGTATATGGTACTGACGTCATTCTACCAATAAACCTAGTGCTGTCAGTAATGAAACTATGGCATGACTCAAACGAAGAGCCAAATAACATTACTAGGAGGATAAACCAACTGATTGAAGTTCAACAAAATAGGGCCGAAGCAGATGAAAAATTACAGAAGTATCAAGATAATATGAAAGCCTTATTCGACCAAAAGGCTAAAAACAAAGAATTCCTCCCTGGTGATTTGGTCCTAAAATGGGAAGCCAGGAAAGAAGATGTTGGTAAACATGGTAAGTTTGATCAGATCTGGTGCGGCCCGTACAAAATTACAACCTCTGAGGGAAAGAATGCATTTTTATTAGAAAACCTCGACGAAAATATTCTCACTGCCCCTGTCAACGGGCGATACCTTAAGCATTTCATGCAATAATATGTTTATGAACTCTCATTGTACATATCGGTTTGATTTTCATGTTTTGTTTATAGTTATCTTTCTTTCGGTAAGTCTTTATTTCTTACTGTAAATATAAAAGGTCGTTTTAAAACAAAACAAAAAAAAATTATATACAAAATAGGTAAGAATCGCAATAAGAAGATTTCCAATCTACTAGAGTTCCTGATAGCTATCATGGTTATCTTATTTCAGGAGACCTGCTGACAAGCCAAAAGACTAGAAACATCGAAAAGGTGACATGCATGGATACTCACATTAAATGTCTCCTGAAAAAGGTAATGGAATGACAGTCTATTTGGCTATAAGTATAAAAACTATTGAGGTATGATTTTTGTCTTAAAAACTCAGGTTAAAATATTCCAGGAGATGTAAACGAGCAAGACAGTAATCTCATGTTCAAAAAAAAAAGTATAGATATATATACGAAAAATAAGCAATAAAAAGAATTAAATGAAAAGTTCCAAGAGTTGAGTAAGAAACTTGTTAAGAACAATTGTCTCTACAACAGAATATATCAAGCCCCATGCTTTCCCCCGATTGTGATCAAACCATCTCTTCACATGATCCTTGATATCTTCCCATAAGCTTCTTAAGAGAAGAAAGGTCTCACCTTAACTTTGGAAACTCATAAGCTAACCTTCGAAACGAGAAAAGGTAAAATTGCATAGTTCCTCTAACTTTAACTGGACCGGAAGTATGTCTACGTTAATACTAACTCTCTTAGTCATTTTAACATGATTAACGTGATTGATTTCGCTCAAGGAAAGTCCCTCAAAAATATAATAAGAATCCCCCTTGAGATTTTCCCTGAAGCCAAGATGTTTGAAGGTCAGGAGAGGATTAGTCCAGAGCAATTAAAGTGAGTTGACAAACCTCTATTGTAAATCTTAAACAGATATTTTAGCGGGTATACTGTATACCAGTTGATTGCCCCCACTTCAAATTCTAAAACAAGATAGATGGTGAAAGGAAATTCATTTAAATGATTGCCCCCATCTAGTCCAAAGAGATGAAGAAAGGAAATGCATAACATGATTGCCCTCATCTCATCATTTAAATGCTAAAATATCAATGGAAGTGGTGAAAGGAAATTCAATGTGGGAAAACCGATAACTTCATCGGGGTACTGAACAGGCTTGCTGGCAGTGAAGCAATGTCCACATATCTGATAGGTTGTTATACATGAATTACAAGATGCTCTTGTAACTATTCCTCTTTCTGGCCGGATCTACATTCTAAGCTTATGGGATTCCCTAACTTGAAACATTGGAAATACTTTACCTTGGTGTGAATAAAATCAAATAAAACCTGGTAGAATGATTAAGGTTGTTTTGATTACCTTATGCAAATCTAAGGTCAATTTTAGGAAAGGAAATCTATTACAAGCCTAACTTGAGATCAACAAATGCTTTTAGTTCTGTAGAGTTTTCAAAGTCAAGGATGAAATCTTAAAGTCCTGTTTGTTTTTCTCTATAGTGTGTTTCACATCACTGCAATAATGACTCCATTCACCCAATGAAGGCACTCGGTCTACATGTTCTTCTCGTCCCGTAAAGAGACAAGATCCCTAGATGGAGCCTATGTTGAAACAAACTTTATATTTTCCTAAAAAGAATCTTACATTAAAATGAAATTTCGTTTTTATTTAAATAAAAAGAGAACAAAATGCAATTGGATAATCACCATCGAAAAAAGGGTCATTCGATCAATCCAACGGTCTAAATGTTTGAACAGATTATGGATCCGCCCTTGGTTTTAAAGGAAAGTCAAATGTTAAAAGCTTCTTAAGTTTCAGGTTTCGGGGTTCTGTGATCTATGCAGTTTGATATTTAACGATAACCCCAAAGTCCCGATACCAAAGTCACAAGGAATATTTTTAAATAAAGTTAAACCAAGTTAATAAGAATAATTAAAAACATTTTAACGGTAATTTAAGCTTTTCGCATTTTTACTTTTAGGGAATCTCAACTCAAGCGATAGCTCAAAATCCTGATTTGTAAGTCCCGAAATCCCTTCTAATCGCGATTAATTAAAGGTTTAAAACACACTTAATATATTGATTAATCAGTCGTGTTTTTGAAATCGGAGAAATATCACTCATCTCATCCAAAAAAACCTAAAGCTCGGAGTCACGAAAGTATTAAGTGTTTAAGTGTGATTGACTTAACGTCTAAACAAAGGCTAATGATATAAATTAGTCTTTTGCATTTTCGCTTTTCGGGAGTTTGCAAAGACATTTCATTTGAGCTCCTGGTTTCGAATCGCCAATATTTGGCAACACTTATTATAGATTAATGAAATATATTATAGCGTAAGACGCGTATCTCCAGATGTACTCTCCTCATTAAGGCAAATGAATTTATTGACCATAGAAAGCACAGTCTAATTAAGGCAGGCCAAAGGCGAATAAAGGTTTCTAATTCAAATTTCTTTCTCACTTTCAGTAAATTAGCAAGTTATATCTGAGAAAGCTTACGCCTTCTTTTCTGTAACAACTACTCACTTCTTATCACAAGTATCATGGCACCCAGGAAAATGCATAAAAAGAGTGATGACGCTGATGAAAGCTCAAATCTGAATTCGGATGTTAAATCTGATACCACACCACATGCTGTAGATTCGGTCCGGTCCTGGATGCATATTTTTTAAATCTTAGAGCACGAGGTTAAGAATTGCCCAGACGATTTTGGAAACAGAAGGACTGAAAATAAACTCATAGATATAGCATAGGCTGAGCTCCATAAAATAGTTACACAGTTGAAGCTCATGCCATACAATGACATGATAATCTGGTCTCTGATGAACACCAATGTGCAGACCAGGAGTATCACAAACCATCAAAAGGTCGTCGTCGGCTCATTCAGGCTAGAACATATTAAAGTAATGTATAAACTATCCCATGTTTCTAAATATATTTATAATGCTGAATTCGTAGAAGAAATTCAAAGAAAGGAGTGTACAGAATTTGACCAAACAGATCCAGATATAATCAAGGGATGGTGGGGAATTCCAATAAAATTTAGAGCTGATACCCATGGTGTTTATGCCACAACATCGTTAAATGAATATATGGTTTATATAACAATGATGTTATGTAGACTATTTTGGAGGAAAATCCCTACCCATTTCCCCGCGGAATGGGTGCCAATTGTACACGAGGTAGTCGAGGGCTACAGTTTCATCTAGGGTAGATTTTACCAGATAACCTAATCAAGGAGCTTGTAGAGTACCAAACGACAAAGTCAAAAGGACAGCCTGTGTCTTTTTATATGTCTACATATATTATGGACGCTATATGTTATATGACCCCTTTCCCTTTGATGAATTGGAACTGGAATTCAACCTGTGCAGAACCCATCCATTTCTATCACTCTCAACTATGGGAAGAGAAAACAAAAGATTTTTTTTACGAGATCTGTCACTATGTAGTGATACCTGTGCACCAAATATTGTATGGATACCCACCCCCTCGGATTTTGGAGCAAATTATGGGAAACCTCAAAACAGTTGCAGATTGGTTTATCGTAGATAATTTCTCTTATGTTAGAGTCTTCAGATGTTCAATTCCCCCCCATGCTCTCCCTAAATTTCTCCCTGACAGACTGGTGTGCAGAGAAGTGGCGTACCAGATAATAACAAGATTCATTGATACAAAGTTAAAAGCAACTCAGAAGAAATTCTAGCCAGTTTTTCTTGTACAGATTGGGAGGTTTTCATTGCTTAATTTTGGTCATTCCAAAGTGGAAGCCATAGCATTAGAAGACATTAAGTTGATAGATCTTGAACTCATAAAGCATGAACCATATCAAATCGTGGGAAATCATCTAGCTCATTGCAACATGAAAACGTATGAGCATGAAGACTCCCCCTGTGATGACATATTCAAAGGAGCCAGAGCATATGAGAAGATATTAGAAAGAGTCCAGGCATTACCCCCTGACCTGCAGACCATCTTTCTTGCTTTCCAGAAGCACAGATGAAGTGGGTTGCCAAAGATACTACAAGGGGAATCAATAACCCCTCCTTCAGAACAAGAAAGAATACCTCCAGGTTTCGAATCAAAATCTCAAGATAAAGGGACCAGAGGAGAACCCAAAGAATCATGAAGTGTCTTCACAAAGATCAAAAACTTCACAGACTAAATATCCAGAGTCTGAAATAGGTTTTAAATACGGGACAACTTTAAAGTTGGATCAAATGATTCCTCCTTTATCGTCAACTATTCCTGCCGATACTCCCAAAACAACAGAAGGAACACAATTCACAGAGTTAGGCAGTCTGATTACGACCTTGACTCCTTTACAATCAAGTTTTGGGACTCCTCATCTCAGAGCTATATATGTAATTGATCTTGACCCAATCTCTATTGAATAAATACCTTCCTCTGACTTCTTTTTCAGTAAGAAAATGAAGGTTGTAGTGAAACAAGAAATGCACCTGAAAGAAGGTACAATGGTAAAAAAGCACTGGATACTTGTAGATGGACAAAATCTAGAAGAGGAAGACTTTGCTATGGAGGTAGCAGGCTCTTTGGGGGATTTTGCTATGACCAACTTATTCTCAATCGATAATCTGAAATCAAGGTTGTAGCAGAAAAATCAAATGATAGCCCAGTTGCAAAGTCAAATAAGGAATATAGAGAAAAATATCAGAGATGAAATAAATAAAGGACCGGAACAAGCCATAGCTGTCGACAAACAAGAGATTCAACTTCTCAAGTCTAGTTTAGACGAGATGTATAAGAAGATGCAAGCCAGTCAAGGACAGGCCGTTCAACAAGAGGAATTAGTAAAGCAGTTGCAAGATAAATTGAGTTCTATTGAAAGCTAAGGTGGTAGATTTAATAGTATTTCAAGCCCGAGCACTGGAAGTACACCAAAAGCTAGAGGCAAAACAACAAAGCCTGTTTTCTAAAGTAGAGATCATTGAAAACCATTTTCGAGACGTAAGTCAATCATTGGAGAACATTGTTTTCAAAGAAAAAGAGGCTACAACAGCCCAGGTCGCTTTCCAAAAGGCAGTCATATTTTCGTCTAAAGAAGAGGTACCAGTAACTCCTAAATTAACTGTCATTGAACATATCAGGGGTGATATCATGCTGAAGGTATGGGAGGCCAATATATCTAAAAGTAAGAAAATGGCCAAAGAGATAAAGGAAGAATGTGAAGATACGTTCGATTTATTAGATAAAAAATTGCTAAACATTAGAAAGGGCGATTGCCCTAGACTACTAGGACAAATCAATGTTATAAGACATAAATTGAACCTAAAAGAGAGTTTGAATAAAACTCAAATTGAAATTTCACAATTAAAACATGTTGTTTTCACCCTAATGGATAGATGGCTAGTGAAACTGAATTTACAATTACAATCAGTAAAGTTTGAAGATAAAAGGTTTGAAGAAAAGTTGCCGAAAATTAAGAGGAAGTTGTATTTGTTTGAAGCAAAGGATATGACAAAGCCTTCCAGAAGTTTAGTACATTTTCTTGGCAGGTGCGTTGAGTGTATCGGACCAAGTGAATGAGATACTTCAAAGAGATAATGAAGCAACATATGCATGCTCATTTTGTCGGAGTGACAAAGAGGTAAAAGGTAATCAAGCGAAACGATTCAAGTTTGTATTCTGTAACCATTAACATGTAGGAGTTAGGAAAATACCAATCGTCTAGGGTTGATGATTTTTGTATAAAAATAATTTCAAAAGACTAAAAGAGGGCTTTTTCTGGCCGATTGTAGCAGAGAGACTTCTCTTTTATAAGGATTAATGACAATACAAAACAAATATTCCATATTCTGTCAACCCTGAGTTATGTACTCCTCTGTAATTTCATGTTCAACATCATTTATTATATCCCTTTGATGAATGTTTAAACTACAATTTAGGACTACATCTACTGTGGTTATGTGTTATTTGGTCATCTGATTATTGCAGATTTTCCTCTGTGTTTGCTATTAGCAGGCATAAGACCTGTGGATTATTCAGATCACTATATTTTTATGCTTCATCAAAAGTTTTCTCGTCTATTTTCTTCTTCTGTAACAAAGTGAGATTCCTCCATGATTGGTGCCTCACGTTGTTTAAACAACTTTATGTTTTCTTTCATCTCTTTCATTATTTTCAATTTAACTCAGGAACGGGAAATGACCTCTAAAATTGTTATATTATTAATTCAAATTTGGGAACTTCTCTCACATAATCTAAAATAGAAATAACAAACCTTAAAAACAAAATAACAGATCTTTAAACGTTCTTTTACTCATGTCTGTCCCTGTTGCAAGATAGCCTAACATAGAACCCGGACTCACAGATCAGACTAGCATCACGTTAACCTTGTTTAATACTATCCTCGAGACAACTACCACCCGGGTTGAACTTGAACGTTCATGGGCAACCATTGAACAGGACATAAGCGCCCAGGAACAATTGGAAGCTAGACAAAGACAACTCAGAAACCAACCATAACTTCTTTTACCTAAATAACTGTTTTCCTTTTCTTATACCAAAACCCTATTTATTTTTGGATGCCTTGACAGTATACTTTAAAGCCTTAAAGTATAAACTCAGGAACAATAGGTCCACCTGTACGTGTCCACATCATCATCCACTATACCTTGCCACGTCATTTGTATGGCCGTATGGCCTATACAGTCAGCTGCCACGTGGCACTGTATGAACTTTACAGTCAACATTTTTTTTGCCTCTTTGGCCAAATTAACAGACCTCGATATCTTCATCATACGACGTTCATTTGAGCCCGTTCACATTGTGTTGGGTTCATATCTACGAGGCCTACGCACACATCCGTTTTGAAGCCATTCTGAGCACTTTGATTTTTAGGCCTTTCTAGACTCATTTTGGTCCCGAGATCCAATTCTGGATCAAGGTGGCTTCATTATTCATTGACCAAGTCTACTGTGAGTTCTATTATAATGTTCGGTCATCTTTGGAGCCTTCTGCTCCTTACAATTAATCTCCATATGAGATACTCTGTATCTCAAGAGTAACTTCTTCTTCATCTTCTTTGGTACATGGATGTATATGGTCATGCATACAACTTGGATAGTATGCTCCATGTCTCATCTGATATGTTGCCTCCTGCAACCGCCACTATAGCTTCCTCAGGGTTATCACCTGTGACCTGCCCGGAACAAGAACAACAAGGGAGAAATTGATCCAGATTTATGAGTGGAACGAAATGAAACCACTGATTTATAATATTAACACAGAGACATAATGAACAATAATAGAGATACAGTAAAACTTGGCTTCTATTAAATAAGAAATATGCTGAAAACTGTAAAATGCAGACTCAAAACAAGTTTGCTAGAATGGTGGCAGCTTATTTATGAGAAGAGATGTGACGACTACTCTCATTTGCAAGAAGATGAGTACAATGAGGCTCTGAAGGTATTTTTACAATAAAAAAGAATGCCTAAACCCTATACATCCAAAAACCTAACCCTAGGAGATGAAGCACTAAAAGTCATGTGGGCCCTGTTGGGGTAAGTTAGTACATCAACTTCCCGGGGTCGTAACTTTTGCATACGATCTCCGTTTTGAACGCATGATAGCTCATTGGAAAGGTATCGATGAGTAGCTTCATTTAGGGGGCTCAATCAAAGCCTTTGGATATCATTGAGGTGTATGATCACGAAAATGCATCGTTCATGACTTTAAAATGGCCTCGGAAGTTCAGGAACCAAAAAATTGCTAAAAATAGTAAGTTGCCAAAAAATTGTTTTGAGCCAATTGGACAAGGTGGGTGGCCACCGAGATCCTCCTGGATTAGAAACAACAGACAATAATGATACTCTTTATAGTAATAATAGAAATAATAGCGAGAACAATCGTCACAGTAGCTCCTTTACAACTATCACTTGCGACCTGCCTAAAACAAGGGTTAAAAGTAAAAAATACAATAATAAGGAGTGAGAGAAACACTCTTCTAGTGTTGTGATCAATCATTCCTCCATGGTAACCTGTAAACAAAACATGAAGTTTCTCCTAGAGGAGATGTCAGTTATATCTAGTAAATGATTACAGTAAACATTTATCTCAATAGTGCTCACATGCTACCAAGTATTCAATAATAAATTTTTTCGAAGATCGCTATCACAACTATAGTGTTTAGCAGTTATCAAACTTGATATGTGTAAATTTGAATCTTATCAATTTAATCAATCAAACTTGGAACCTGGAGTCTTGTCCTCAAGATTGAGTGTGTTGCTTTTCGTCTGAGCCTCCTTCAATCAAGATGACAAGTTTTTTCTTCAACCTATCCTCTGTACTAAGATAATATGCTTTCTTGATAGAAAATCGGCTTTAGAGAATAAACTCTATAATATCAACTTTAATCAATCTAATACTTTTGACTTTTGATTTTGACCAATGGTTAGTGTGATGGTCATAACTTCAACATATCAAAATACAACCTAGATGTTCATAAGATCATAACAAATAGAGGCATATTAAATTGATCAAACCCGAGGTTCATTGTTCCTTTGAATGTGCTAGATCTGAGATTCCTCTAGATCTATGATTATTGTTTAGACAAAAGATCCTTTCTCCTGCAAATACCCTTTAGAATAATGATACAGTTTGAACATATGTAAGTACATACCTCTGACAATAACGACAGGTAGTGGCACCATCCGGTAACAACGACAAGCAACAACGAACCTTTAAAACTTCAAAGGTGCTTCAATTTGTAACTTAAAGTTAGCTGGATATTTGCTAGGGTAAGGCGCACTAGGACAATAAAAGTCAATCCCAACACTTCACAAAATCTTTCACTGCAACTGGTACTACAACTGGTGCTTGCACTGCAACTAGTGTTTCAACTGGCATGAAGGAACTGGCACGAAGGAACTGACACTGCAACTGCAACTGGTACTTCAACTTCAACTACAACTGGTACTTTAACTTCAACTGCAACTACAACTTAGGGTTTTATGAGGAAAACCTATTTTTTTTTTTCAAACTTCAAATTTCAGAATTCTGATCCAGGGACTAGATGCACCCTCCTAGGGCGAATTCCTAGATGTGGTTACTTCCCCCAATGACCTCCTTAAACATGGAAAATGTCACACTTAGGGTTTATGCAGAAACCCTAATTCTGCAGTAGCTGCAATATTGAAAACTGGATTGTGTGTTGGTCTCTTTCAAGCCTGCTATGATACCATGTTGAAGTTTTACTTATACAACTAGCAATTACAAATCTTCTTTATTATTACAATCATTTAGCACATTAGCTGCATAAATAAGATCACCAAAAGAGAGACAATCACTGAAACAATAAAGACACACAAATTATCCTGGGAAACCCTCATGGGGAAGAAATCCCAACAAAACTTCCTCAATATAGATAGACCAGAAACAAAGCAGAAGATCCTCCTCTACTCCTTCACTAGGAAAGAGTAGCACACTACTTAACCAAGAGATACCAAGACATAGACCAAGAACCTTGACATCACCCCCAGTTGCAGTAGGTTCTCCTCCAAGACTTCCACACTGTAGAGCTAGATGGTGAGTGTATTCAAATGAGACACCATCCTCACATATAAATACAAGTTGTGAGGTGGCGCTAGGGTTGTGACTCTTCACTTGGTGGAGTCAACTTCTCCTAGAAGTGGCTAAAACCACTTTACAATTACTAGGGGTTGACTTTACAAATACCACCATACAAATACATGTTGACCAATCCACAAAAGGGGATTTGATCTTATACCAGACCCGACTTGATCAACCCACAAAAGGGGATTTGATCTATACAATAATGACTCAAATATAAGTAGAATATTCTTTGAAGTTGCAATAATTCAAGAAGATGACCCATGAGGATTGACACAAAAAACATTGATGATGTTAGTACTAGAGCAAGGAGGATGCTATCACATCAACTTGGGGATTTGCACCTAGTGAATGTCTGTCTTAGCAAAGCTTTTGGCGTGGGTAATGCCTCATAAACCATTGCCATCTTCCAATTGTGATGCATGCATGGTTATTCACAACACACACACACAATTAGAAAGGAAGTGTTAAATATGGAATGAAATCCCAACTCAGGGATATTGCGTTGTAGTAAGATAAATTGCAACATTAGATAGTTACCATTACAAACCATAGACAACCCATATGGTATGATTTTGAAACCATCAACGATGTTAGTACCAAAGTGAGGAGGGATGCTATCTAATCAACCCAAGGACTTTCCCAATGCCAATTTTCAAATTGACAAAGCTTTTGATGCTAGTATGCTTTATAAACCATCTACAAATGTTTAGCTCCGACAAAGCAAAAATACAGTCACTAGACGAGAAGGATCACCAAAAAAAATTGAACTTTATTCACTAATTGATTAACTAAGATTCATTTTAATTTTAGATTTATTTAACATTGAAAGAAATTTAAAAACAATTTTCAATTCACAAAATTCATACATCTCAACATTTTATAAATTTAAAATTAAAATAAATATATGTTGATAATTTATTGATAATAATATATTAACCTTATATTTAAATTTTATTGTTATTATGATTTTTATTTTTTTAAAAATATGTTTCGTCCAGAAATAGCATGTAAGTGTTACCGAGAAACTTCACACATCTCCCCATATAGTGATTGTCGACGAAAAAACTCTAGAAACTAGTGCAGAACAACTTACCACAACATCTCACAAGTTAGTAGTGTGTTAAATTCKAGTGCCTTTGGCATTGAGCTCTTCGTGGAGAGATCACATGCGCGCGTCCTTTAATATGACTCACATATTTTCAATCTTTCCACACAATTAAGTGTTTCCAAAACGCCCGCACCCCACGAATTAAATGAAACCTCAATGCGACCATGTGGTTTACATCTCCGCTCTGTTACGGAATGTGATTCTATTTGAAAAAGCTTTATTATTAAAACAAGATCCTGATTGCAACGGAAAAAGAAGAAAATCCCTTATTTCTTTGGTAGTGATACTATAAGCTGGTCTCTTACAGGCTCGACTCAGTTATTGTGCATCTGGTGGTGGCCCGGTGGGATTGATCCACGAGCTCATCGAAGTCTGCTGAAGGAGAAGGCTAGATCTGAAGGCTAGCATTGGAAGGGCTTTTGACAGGTACCCATATTACTGAATTAATGTTTCTTTTTTTAGGTTCTGCGAAATTAACCATATATTAGGACGGTTAAATCTATGTTCTTCATTCAAAGATCACGGGTTTCCATGTTATCTTATTTTTGACATTTCCGGTAAAGCTTTAATCCCTGTTCGCTTAGCCCCACTGAAAAAATAAATAATCACGGTGACCCTAAAGTAGAGGTCCATTTTTTCTTTCATCGCGGGTGTTTACCTATGGTGTTCGGTAGCTGTAATTCCGTGAATCAAACATGGTCTGCATTCAACTGCCACCAACTGGCTATTACTGCATCATGAACTATTTGCATGGAGAGAAACTTGGTGCATTCTATAGTCTGGGAGGGTGTGGGGGTGGGGGTCGGCGGTGGCCATGAACTCTTCACATGTGGGGGTGGGGGGTGACCATGAACTCTTCACATGTGGATGTGACAGTGCATTGGGTGCATTGAATATGGACACTAGAACAAACCCATCTGCATCAACAGCCCAGGTGGGTGGACCCTGGTCTGGATGTCCATCAATTCTTTGCATGTGAGTGTGACAGTGCATTGGCTGCATTGAGTATGGATACTAGGACATACCCATCTAAACCCGGGTCCTATATGCATGTCAAGTCTGTGTATATGGAATTCACTTCCTATCCTTGAGGTGCATATCAAAACCAGGTTTAGAGAGGTCAGTGCTAGTATAATCGGAATAGCATGAGCTTATAGAAAGTGGTTTTTATTGTTGGCGATAGCAGTGATACTCATTGCCATACGACTTAGTGTTGTAGGTGGATATGGTAGAGCAGTGATACTCATTGCTAGATCCCTTAGATTCTGACCATTTGTAGGTAAGCAATGCTTGCTGACATCCGAGTGATGTCAATTATTGTATTTGGTGGGAATGGTGTGACTCTAGAATTGCACCGTAATCTCGAATCACTGGTTGATCAAATAGTGAACATGGGATATTACTCCCATTCCTGTAAATTGAAGGTTGGTAATTAGCATGTGAACCATTGGCAAAGACCATTGAAATCTAGAAATAACATGTTTATGAATATTGTAAACAATGTTCATGCTGAGTTTGTGAATGAGATGGTGTGCTAAAGTCTTATCTGAAGTTAAGTTTTCGCTCGTTACTGAGGTGAGATTGGTTATTTTGAATGATAACAGGAAGCCAGAAAGTTTTAGGACACGGGAGTAGGTTTCTCTCTTCGATAATTAAAATCAGTTAGAATTGGAAGGTTTGGAATTTAGATAAAAGGTGTCACTGGCAAAATTGGGGAATGTTAGTGTATAACCTGGATTTAGGGTTAATGATTATCACTAATGTTATTAATAATTATTATTAATACCATTTGATGATGTTATTTCATTATATAATTGGGACTTGAACCCATTGTATTATACAAACATTTTGAGCTTATTGAATATTTACCTTATGAGCATATCTGTGTGTGCGGTGTGGAGTTAATATACTTTGAAATCCCAATTTAATCACATCATCCAATAGATAGGGAAACCACCCATAATTATTATTTATTAAAGTGCTTCTTTTCATCATTAATATGACCAAGATATGTACATAAATGGTGTTTTATAAACAAAATGGAACCACAAATGCAACAGCCACAATCACAACTCAAAATTGAGATGGTTAATTACCTTTACTCCTAAATGTCTTCCCAAGCCAAGTTATTTTTATTATGTTATTATGGTGTTATATTTAGAATATTGTTGTATTTGGTCAAGTGATAGGTGAACCACATATATATATATTTTTTAAATATGCATTTTATAAAAAAAGTTGAATATGCATTTTATCCCTCCCAAAATGGGCAGTAAACGCAACTGCCACAAGCACCAGCAAAACTCAAAAGCAGGTTAGTTGATTACCATAAATGCCCATAAGTCCGATCAGACATCACTAGGGCTATACATAAAAAGAAACAGTCCATATGACAAAAATACACAAATGGCCCTTGGCTTTGTTACTACTGGATTTGAACGAGGAATTTTCAAGGTGAATTTTAAAGTGATTGTGGAGGGAAAAGCGCCATGCATAATAATATTGATGGTTTTGCTTGATGAAGATGATCTTTCACATGATTTTAGTTATGGGCGAACATTCTTAACATGTTTTCTCTCCGCTGTTACATCATGGAGGTCAAGTAACATATATCACTCTTAGTCCAACATGTTGATTTGCCAGTTCTTTTCAAGTTCAACAGCATGAAGAACATCATCATCATCGTTTATCTGCTAAAGTAACTTATAAAAGTCCAGCGTTCAATAGCAGCAAGTAAAGGGGCCTGCAAGAAGTTTTTTCTGTTGCCTAAAATTGGTAGTGGACCCATTGCTTTTAAGTTTTCTCTTGTGTAACAACATGAGGGGTGTTGTTCACAAAAGAAGGCGCTGTTAGTATTGAAAGCATATCTATTTGTTCAAGTAAAGACTTCCAATTAGGAAAAGGAGGGTGTTGCTATTAGAGAGGAATGAGTTTAGGCAGGAAAAACACATTGCTATTCTTGTCTTTAGGAAGTTACTACTGTCATGAGGTTTGAGGTTGCTGCTTTTTAGGAGATAAAAGCACTGGGAATGGTTGCTATTTCCAAGAAAGAAAGGCGCTGCTTTTGAAGATCTTTAGTTACGGATGCTTTTGGCAGAAAAGTGCTGATGTATTTAGAATGGTGGATGCTATCTATCCTTGCACACAACTGTTAATATTTTGGGTATTTATTGTTGATTTGGATTAAGTTAAGCATTGCCTCTCATGCCAAATTTAACCTTGCTTTGTGCCAAAAATATTTCTGTTTTTGTGAATGGATAGACAATGAAAGGCACTGCCTTTAGGTCTCTAAATTCAACATATGAGCAAGTAAAGAGAGGGTTGTCATTTGTATTAAAAACAATGTTGCTTTTCCCTAATTTGGAACTTCAAATTTTGGAAAGAGAAGGCTGTTTTTGTGAAAGTTCTGAGCAGATTTTTTGTGATAAAAGGGACCTTGAGGCAGCTGGGCAAAACACCGGTGATTTGAGTCCTCCCACGTTTTCCTCACTCGTGATAGTTCATTGTTCATGTTCCTACCATACCAGGTTTTTGAGCTTGTTCAATGTATGAGATTGGTGCCTCTTCCATGTTTCTCATATGATTGAATCCTTGTCTAGTTGGTTGAAAGCGCACTTGAAAAGGGATGTATCTGATCTCTTCAAGCTCTTGGAGTGGTTTTGTTTGGATACAACAGACTTTGTACTTGTTTGCAGCTTTGTTAATAAAGAAGAATACTCTCTTGGCTGCCAATTTTTCATGTGTTGAATCATGAACGTTTCCATTGATGTGGTATGATTTTTTATGACTTGATGAGATTTGAGTTTGTACTACTCACCTCATCAATTTTCTTTCTTTTTCCAACTCCATACCCAATTGACTTAAGGCACCAATGAAAGTTTGATTTAAAAAAGAGTATTTAATTTTCTATTAGGCAAACCCCCTAGGATCAACAAAAATTGATCCTAAAAATCAAGGAACAATGTTGGTGGCAACAGTATTGTTTCTAGACAGCCCATTCAGAACCCCTAGGTTTCACTTAGGGGATCAATCTAGGTGATATTAGGGCCAAGAATAAACATTTAGGCACAATCGTTAAACAACAACAAGAAGGAGCCCAACATTAGGCAACTCGTCATTGTGATCATTAAGGGTTGGCTCCCAAGTAGTGCCAACAACTAAAGCTCCACGACGATCGAGTTTCGTCCTTCATTGTTGGGATCAAGTGGTTTCTTAGTGTCTGGAATCGCAAGTGCATAGTTGAAAACTTGTCATTTTGCTGTATAGGAGGCGTTGGCCAGCTGTGCCTTCTTCTTGGCACTTGAAATTTTTTGCATAGTAGGTATGGAAGTCAACTTGGGCAAGACCAAGGCGGTGTTATTTAAAATTTTCACTAAAATATTTAAATTTTTAAACCATGGTAAGCAGATTTTGCACTTATAAAAAGAATAACCTCAATACTAGCTAGCTGAAAACTTGAAAGCTTCAATCAAAACAATAGATCTAAGTACATTGACTACAAACACATAATGTTGAAAATTCGAACAACAAATACATAGATATGAGCTCTCAATCACATCTATCTTCTATTGAATATTAAAAGAAGAAATACAGTGTAGTAGCTTAAAAACAAAAAACTTGCAACCAACATAGTGGTGTGCCCTACACCTCCTTTATGGAATCAGAAGAGGAGGGAAAGTACAATGAATTTGGATACATGCAAAAGCCTACTTGGTTTGATTGTGTCAAACTCTAGCCCTAATATGATTACTTAGTGCGGCCTCCTTGCGTGGATAAGAGTGCCAAGTAAAGAGCACCTCAAGTAAAGTATGTGTTGGAGCATGCATGCACTCCTTGAGATCTTTGCTGTCCATCTAATACTGGAAAACTCTTCAAGCATGTCTACCCTAGCTAATAATAAGAATGCATGTAGAACTAAAGTGACTCTGAATTGAACTAATATTAAATTGAATTGAATTTGAACTAGATAAGATAAGATAAGATAATTTTATTAAAGTCCGACCGATGACCACAAAAGTGGGTCAAAGGGACTATTGATTACAATGATGTCATTACAAAGTTGGAGTGCCAAAAGGTCTCCTATAAAAGGCAAGATGCAGAAAGTAAAGTAGAGTAAGGTAGAGTAGAGAGTTAGGACCAAGCTAAGGTATGAACAACCCTCGACTTCAAGCCCGAAAACTTGCTTTGGGGTGGAGATGTATAGGAGGAGAAGATCCAAGAATAAGAAGAACCAAACATAATGAGGTAGGTCTATCATGGAATAAACTCATCTCTCCTAATATTCGAAGCCGAATGAAGGAAGCTTGGTATAGTATGATGTCCATAGGGAGAATTGGTGGGATGTCTGGATCGTCTAATGCACTGCTATTTGGAGGAGGTAGTTTGCCGCTGAAGCTTGGGGGATCTCGCCCGTCTCTTGGGGAGGGATCTGATTTGGTCATGTCGTTGAAATCTCGTGGGACAGGGGAAGGCCCCACGGGTTCACATTGATCTGGAGTTTAGAGCTGTACAGATATCGATTTGTCTCTTAATGCGCCTTCCTGAGGGTAGCACCGTGAAGAAAGAAATGATCTGTTGTTGGGTAGGGTCTGATTTAGTAGGAGGTTGAAGAAAATGGGCTTAGAGCTTGAGGGTCTCCTGCATGTATAAGGCCAAGCATCTCTGGTCGAAATATCTGAACAAGCTAGTGAGGGTCTGAGTCCTCCTGAATAGGAAATGGAACCTCCCCCTAATCTCATAGTAGATGGGGCAGTGAAAGATGAAGTGCTCCTCAGTCTCAATCTCTTGTAGATGGCATAGCTGGTAGACCTGTTTGATCGATTAATCTGGTGGTCAGTCTCTACTCGAAGTCTATGAACTGGCCTAGGGGAATGTGAAGAGCACGCACCCAATGACAGAGTGTATACTGTGGTCGAATAACGAGCCCGTCTCTAAGCTCCAAGAATTGGTTACCCGAGAAGGTCATCTTTGGGCGTAACCGATCCGAAATGGATCCGCATCGACAAATGGGTGTAAGCCTCAGTACCTGTACTTTGTAAAGCGATGTAAATTTGAAAGTCTAATAGGACAAAGAAAACTAGAATGTGAGAGGAAAATTAAATGTAATTAAAAAAAATCGAATAGGAGAGGAGGCTGAGGAATGGGAAATGAAGGGTTAGGTTTGTTGGCCTTCACCCTACCTCGAGCTCTCCCTATTTCTCCCCTCACTCTCATTTGCAATGGGTCTTTTGGCCAGGAGAGAGGAAGAGACATCAAATCCATGAATGCATTGTAAACCAAAGATTGCCACAATGAAAAGACTGAGCCCCATTCGAAGCTGGTTTTTCTCGTTTGGGTTTCCAGTGCAAAACCTTTGAGTTCACTGGCGACTAGTTGTGTTTGATTTCATTATGTTGAGCAACATTTTGTTGTCTATTTTATTTCTGAGATGATATATGGATTCCCATGTGTTTAATTGTTGCGTATATTTGTTTTTTTTTAAATGAAGATGAAGAGCCACGACCACTGTCTAATGTCCATTACCCATTTCCTGTCGAAGGCGAAGACTGATTGCTACTAAAATTTGTTTTGTTAGCCGAATTTACAATGCCTGGGAATCTAAAACAATTGTTAAGGTATTTTTATCTACAAGGATTGTAATTCTCGTTCCCTGGGCAGTTGAATTGTTCATGGGATGATTGATTTCTCTTGGTGGTCGATTTCGTTATTTGCCTGTCGTCTTACCTTTTTTCGGACGACTTGAATACCACTGGGTCGAAGTCTTTAATGTTGGGGTGTTTTCCCTTTGCCCATAAATATTAGACGACATGCATATCGATTGTTGGGGTTGTCTAGGCACCCATTAGCTACCCACGAACCATATACACGTTTTTACAGTGTCACCCACTACCAATTTCGCCCCAAACGTTTTTCACTTACTTTGAATGCCAGACTCGACCTCCAAGACGTTTTGACTCGCAATGGGTTGCCAAAATCGCCCCAAAACATTTTCCTACGCGTTGTCGAATCCTCCCTCCAAGCGTTTTTTACATGCCACTGGTTGTCAAATTTACCCTTCACATTTTCTCTTCAGCTGTTGGATGTTAAATCCGACTTTCCAAGGTTTTCCCTTTGTGGTTGGTCACTGGATTCACCTTTAATTATTTATTTTAATTCCAGGTTGACCTGTTTCGACGAGGTTCTTTCTTGGTCGATTTCCCCTTCCTCATTCGATCAACAACCATCCATAGTCGATCCAATCTGCCTACACTTTGACAGGGGCCTCTTTTAGTCGGTTTGTCTCATTTGGTTGACTTGACTTGGGTCAATTTGACTTGGTCGACTTACTTGGATTCTGACTCGACTTGCCTCTCTTTCAACTCATCTTCTGATTTTCATCCGACTCGACTTGGACGAGCTACAATTCCGTAATGTGTTTCTAAGAGGTTGTTAGGCATTTTAGATCTTGTTGGGCGTTTTTGGAAGTTGATGGGTGAATTCTGAATAGCTTGGGTGTGTTAAGAAGCTGTTGGATGTATCTAAAGGTTGTTGGGTAAATTCCTACTTGCCTATGCGAATTTAGAAGTTGTCGGATGTATCTAAAGGTTTCCTGGGCATTTTTAGATGGTGTGAGTTTCCCAATTTGTCCTTCAAGCATTTCTTTTCACCGTTGGTTATCAAATTCTCCCTCTGATCATTTAACTCCACTGCCAGTCAACCCATTCGTCTGTGGAGTAATTTTCTTTGCCGTCTCTTGGTCGATTCATGAAGCTTGGTGAACATGGGCTTGATAATTGATTGATGAATAGATTTCCCAGCCACTAGACCACAGGCTATTCGAAGTGGAGGTACAAGATTGGATGGCTCATCAAGAACAAAAAGTTTACCATTGCATTGACAACCGGTTTCTTGTGTTCAGACAAGCCTGAGAACATAGGGGTCACCAACTGATTGTAGTGTGCAGGGTACAAGCAGGGAGGGGACCTTGCAGTGATTAAAAGGACAGAGGTTACATCGTGGACAGAGAACTCCCAGAGTTTCAGAATCTGGTCACTAGCTTCATAATATTTGCAGCAGACAAGAAGAGAGATTATAGAGCAACACAGAGGAAGAAAGGTCTAGTGGCTTTTGTGTAGACAAAGCTCTATATATAAGACTGAGACAAAGAACATAAATTAAATTTCTGCAAAGGTATCCGTGTTGGTGAAGCGAGTGGGCTATAAGCCTCCCGTTTACGGATCAATAACCCACCTTGAGGGTTAGCCCAAGTGATCTAGATAAAGTGCCTGTAAATGTCATCCCCGACGATCTTGTTCAACTCTTGTCTGGTAGGTAGGAGGTGGCCAGGTGCATCCAAGGAATATTTAAACAAAGGGAGATGGTCCATCTGAATACCCACAGACTCTAAAAGGTCCGAAACCCTTGCGAACCAACCTCGAGCTTGGCCCAAAGGGCTAAATAGGGCAATGGTCTCTGAAGAGTAATAGGCCAAGTACGAGTATTGGGCTCGCCCTTTCATTGAGTTAGCAAATCTCTAGATGCGATGTAGAAAAAAGACTAGTCTGAACCTAAGTCACTTGACATGATGACATGAGACATGGGACACAAAAATACGAGTGTCCGACACGTGACACGCCAACCTTGGAAACAGTACACAGAGGACACGTTTTACACACACACACACACACACACACACATATATATACCGAAATGAAACATAGACTTAACGATTCAAATTTTGTTAGAAACTAGAACATTTACATGATACAAATTCAATCATAAAACTAGTTACTAGTTACTAGTACTACTTACTTATACTACATCCATGATGATTGAATGACAAACACACAAGAAATTAGAACCATAAGCTGCAGCATTAACATTAAGTCATCAAAATCAAAATGTATTACAATGTACATAGATACTGAGTCAAGTCACTGATACTATAGGTGGGAATGCCAACGACAAATACAGAATAAGGTAGATACTAGAACTGTAGATGGAAGAATCTCATAGCTCATGAGTCATGATTGTTAGTATTCCTCCACATCATAATCATCAAAACCAACATCACTACCACAACTATATTCTCCATCCTTCTACTCCTCCTCTATATTCAATCCAATCTGTGCATCTGTTGGTGTGAAGGATGACCCCTCAAGAGGATCACCATCATCAAAAGTGACCAGCTCTAGCACTGGTTGACAAATCCACTTGCCCATTGCCCAACACTTGGAATCAGTGTTATCAGAACCGGACCGGTCATTGAACCGATCGACCCCAAAAATGTGAATCGGACTAGATCGGAAAAAAACCAGACCAAAAAATTGGTCAACCAAAACATATATAAAATATTCAAATTTTGAATAAAAACAATATATTCATGTGCGGAACCATTATACACAAATATGCAAAGTTTCTCATGTATATAGCGAGTAAGGGTGCATATAACCAAAATAGCAAAGAGTGCAATTTATCTCTGAACCAGAATACATCAACAAAGAGGCTCTAAATGGCCTCTAGTGTTAAAAAAAAAATCATGCTACAACAAATAACTAGATATCATCAAAATCATTTCCTACATTAGGATTGTTAGATTTAGGGAAAAATAGAGAAACAGTAATATCCTTTTTCTAATTCTGTTCACAAACATAGATAAGCACTTAAAACATTTAACCAAAGCAGATTAAATATGGATAGTTAGATCTGAACATGTGAAAACAAAATTTCTGAATGCAGATGTCAAACAAAATAATTCTTTAACTTACCTCTAGCCAAAGGAGAAGTTACCTGTCACATGTAGATGTTGTCCCCTTTATTATGCTAAGAAATTAGCTTAAAGTCATGGATCAAACTCAAGGGTTATGATCATCTATTATGATATTAGGTAGACTGTTTTTGCCAAGGAGGACCAGACATGGATCTGCAAAGCATCATACAATAAAATAAACATAGCACACAAAACACTCATCTAAATGCGAGGAAGACCTCGGGCTTCTTGTGCTTGGTTGGTGTACTAATATTGCTTCTTTCAGGAGACTACTGTTAGTGATGCCTCTAATTATTTTCTTGTCTACTGTTGATTCTACTCAGAGCACAAAGTTGAGATCATCTATGACAAAAGATCAGAGCACGTTAAAGACAACGACTCTTACATTATTGCTGTACAACTCAGATCCAAAATTTGCAGATTAGTACTATTACCGATTGTAGAGAATCCTAGGGAAGTAATGAAGCTCAAGGGATTTTAGATCCTTGCATTCCATTATACACAACAGAGCTGCCTCTGTCAATTAGTTGACTGAAATGCTGTTCCAATTTAGTCTCCATCGAGACAATCTAGAGGAGATGCCA
>ML784184.1:303264-342186 GCA_009831015.1 Picea engelmannii
TGGAGTCAAATAAGATAAGGGCACAAGGTCTTGAAAGGATGAAGACTTAAAGACTAGAAGGAAGGGTTCTAAGGTGCTGCAAAGGCAGTGCCCTAGAATCAAAACCCTACGGGAAAGAGGCTCACTCCGGTGTTGCTTAAGCAAGGCCTCGTGCTCTTTCCTCCTTCTTTAGGTCAACTTGGCAAAATGGCTAGCATAAATAATAAGTATAAGGGAGAAAGTGTTATAAGGACAAGGCTTTCAAACCCTAGAAGATGATGGCCCTAGGTGTAGATAACCTAGGCCTAGGACGCCACCCTCTTTCAACCTATAAACTTCAACGCTAGCTTGAGGGAAGAAGCAAGATGAGTGTAGCAAAGGCTAGGCTCAATCCCTCTTCTTCAATGGTTGAAAAATCTCTCTCTAAGGGGACATGTAACAATGACCTACTTGTGTGCTTGTTACCTAGGGTTTCAAATAAGCAATTTAATAAGCAAATGCAAGAAATTACACCTACAACCATTCAATTAAGAAGTTTTGCAAGAAAATCACTTACATATCATGAAGAGAAGCATAAGCAAACCCTAGTTGTAAACCTTCCTTGAGAGAAATGCCATAAGATGCCAAAAATATCCTTCCAATAACAAGTGTGCCTCACTTAGCAAGAAAATATACTCAAGAAGGGCGCAAAATTCAGCCCTCACAAGTGTGAGTGAATTGTGTTATGTCAAAATGAGGGAAAACATCTTCAATTTATATCATCCAATGACCTTTAATTAAAATTAGGTCATTAAAATAGATGACAAGGCTAATAACTAAAAATCATACTGTTTTACATTAAACTGCTAAAAGAAAACCCTAAATGAGCAATGAGCAAGACGTCTAGCCCCTTTGAGGGAGACGTTGGCCCTTTTTAGGGCAAATCACAGCACCAGATGACAAACGTTGGCCCTCTTTGGGCCTCCAAACTCTGCCACATGTGCCAAACCGCCCTGTCAAACTGCCATGCACTGGAGGTGACGTCAAGGGCCTCTAGAGGACGTCCTGGGTCAACAGAGGGACACGTTCCACCTGCAGTGGGTCAACCCCTTAGGGCTGGGCTCAGCCAAGGCGTCCTGGATGAAAAGGTTCTTCTTCTTCTCTCGTGCAAAGGCTCGATCAATCACCGTCCTGTCTTTGCCCCTGATGAGGTCCCAACAACCATCTGATGGGCTCTTCAGCCCCATGGAGGTCTGAACTAATCATCTCGCCATGTGTACCGGTCCACTTGGTACTTGTCCATCGGGCATAGTCCTGCACATAAAAAACGTTGCCCTCCATGGGCTCATTAGTCCTGGGGATCATAGCAGTGTCAATCATATTTCATCATTAATTTTGTCAAATGCATGCATAAAACCCCTAGCCATATCATCTAATAGCTCAAAGACATTACAATGACCTACTATACAAAGCTGAAGAGAAAGACAAAATGCCCTATTGGGCCAGCATCCATAAGAAAAGGAAAGTTCCCAAAGGATATCATCCAAGCCATGTAACACGAGGTGGAGTGGTCAAAGGATGTCCAGACATAGTAAAAGACAGGGGTGACATTATCCGTGGGTGCCTTTGTAGGAGGCGAGCCGTACTTGTCATGGATGCAATTCTTTCCAAGCCCTTTATTGCCTTTATTCTTTCTTTTCTTTATTACTTTTTCTTTCTTTTTATTTCAAGGTCTAACTAGAGGACACTGCCTTGGCGTGGTGACCAGATTTGACAGTGTTACCCACAAGTACTTTTGCAGAGATGATAAGGCTGGCTCGTGATGAGACCCCCTTTCCCTTGGCCATGCAACCAAAGGTCACTGCCCTGGCGTGGTAACCAGATAATGGCAATGTCATACTGCTAGGCACCCATGAACATAATGGGCTGGCTCGTGATGACACCCCCCCATCCACCCATGAATAGCAGATAGTTATTGAAGTACTAACCCTTTGATTTATAGCCTGCATATATATATTGTATTGCTGTTGTCTTGTTTCGGGCAGGTGTTTTCAATTGGGCATACACTTCATTATTGGCTGTTTAGCCGGACTATCTGACTTAGGTGGTAACCTGTGAGGAGGAAACTTTAACCTTGCTTTATACCTTAGCCTCTTCAAAACCCCAGGTTGCCGGGGACGTCTCGCTTGGGCTAACCTCCCTAAACAGAAAGAACCTCCCCATTGAGGTGACATTGGGTGGGGAAGGTTCCTGTTACGCCAGTTTGATCTCTATCCTTTAGCCTCTGACCTAAACTACAAACTGTGCGATAACAGGTCCGTAACATATCAAGCACATATTTGAGTGTTCAACAAACAGATCTAGTAGATCTAAGGTCCAAAAAACAGATTTAGCGCATATCTGAGTGATCAACAGACACATCTAGTAGATCTGAGGACCAACAGGAAGATCTAGTGCATATCTCTATGTTCAGTAGACAGATCTAGCAGATTTGAGGTCCAACAGGCAAATCTAATGCAGATCTAAGTGTTCAACACACATATCTAGTATGTTTGAGGACCAATAGGTAGATCTAGTGCAGATCTGAGTGGCTATTAGACATATCTAGTAGATTTGAGGTCCAACATGAAGATCTAGTGCAGATATGAGTGTCCAACTGGTTGAAAACCTCAATTTTGAGGTGTCCTTTTAAGTTTTGATCATTGATGATAAGCTGATTTGAAGGACAAAAATTCTTGTGTACTTGGAAGGTTATTTTTCTTTAGCTGTGTATATTTTCCAACTATATGTGCGACTGTTGCATGTTCAAAATTTTAAGTCTGTTATTAAAGTAATTCAAGATTTGAGTTATTTTAAAAGCAACATAGGATAACAATCACTAGGGCTAGAAAATTTCATATCGCTAGCCTCGATGTCTACATGCCCATCCTAGGGTTTGAGTCCTCAAACCCTAGGTCTTCAGTGCTTGCATTAACACAAGCATCAATACCTCCATGGAACCTCGAGAATAAAATAACCGAGTCTTCTTCCAAGCAAGGCATGACATCAAGATCAAGACTCATCAAGCTAGCCTGTCTATGATCTTTTCCCAACTTCCATGCATCACACAAGAACAAGTCTACAAAAGCGTCCAAGATGTTAGCACTTCTTGTCATCTCCTCTACTAGGGTTGGAATCCTAGCACTACAACAAGAGCTACAAGACAAATCATCATCACCTCCATTTTCTTGTTCTTGTATACAGTTTACTTGCATAGCTCAAACCTTATCGTCACAAGAGCAAACCCTAGCATCTCACAAGAGCAGTTTCTCCAAGAAGATTTAGGACATCTCCCTCTCTTTTGTCTTTCTCCTAGGGTTTACTCACTAACTCTAGTGTTTGCCCCCCTACAAGATGTCTCCAAGACAATTAGAAAGATAAAAAAGAGTACAATGATGATAGTGATTACATGATCTCTCTCCTCCCTTCATATATAGAGTAGGTGAGGGAGGCTAACATAAAACAAGGACTTATGTACATACAAGCAACCAACAAGGCAACCTCACATGGAGCGCTCTATAATCCAAGGATGTAGAAGTGTCATACTAGGGTTCATTCAACCCCCAAGATGAAACACCCTTGGTGCATAATGCTCCTTGGGCTCAATGCCCCTCCTCCAAGAGGGTGTGCTCTCTAACACACTGTTAGTCCAATGCTCCCTCTTCCATGGTAGTCCCTTATCCAAGTGTCCTCATGCAAGACAATCCTCCTCTAACTGTGTGCCATATGTCCTTCTGCAACCAATGCTCCTTGAGATGTGTGTCAATTTGGTCACTAAGCTCCAATGCTCCTCCTCAACATATGTGTTTAGGTCCATAACGAACCTCCATCAAGTATGCCCTTCAATCCAAGCATCCTCAAGTCATGCACCCAACCTCCAAGGTGTTTTTCACATTGTCCCAAGCTCCTAGGCTAAGTGCCCTCTTCCAAGTGCGCAGTGCTCCTCCTCCTAGGTAGGTACCTCTCCAAATCGAACCACCAACTCCCCCATTCCATGTCAAAGCAAAGCCTCGTTATTACAAAAGAATGTCCTTGGGCATTTAGTCCCAAGGGGATAGAATGAACTCTAAGGAAAAGTCCCAATGTCACCTCAAATAGTCCCTCTCACTTTGGGCTAGTAACTAAGAAGAAAGAGATGATCCTCTTGAAGCTCTTGGATCAGGACAAGGCATGTAGAGACTGTGATCTATGTCAGAACACTTGTTTCCTATTATAAGTGTATGATTATAGACAACATAGGAAAACATTCCATGTCAAACAAAGTAAAGAATTGTTATCACTTGAAATTTTACTCGGGGATTTAGTCTCAAGGGGATTGAATGGACACTCTAAGAAGGTGCCTATGTCACCTCATAGAGTCCCTCTCACTTCGGGTTAGTGCTTTCTAGCCTTAAGGGGGCACCCTAGTGATTTGAGGTAAAAATTATTCAACTGAGCCCTGCAAGATACATCAAATATGCAACAAATACTTGATGTAATCTTTAAAAATAACACAGATTGCTACAACTAAATACTTCAGGACAGCAAGTACATTTCAGATTTAAACCGAAGAATGTCAAATCGTCATTAATCTCATGTAAATCTGCAATAAAAAGGTTACAGATTCGCAAGTTTGAAACTCAAAATCCGCTGTAGAACTTCTTTCTTTTATTTGTTTTGTTGATCAATACCTTAAATCCAATGGGCATGGAGTCAAAGAAGAGTGAAAATTGATTGGCAAGATATATACCCGAGGCCAACAATTTAGGAAATTCCACATCAATTAATCAAAGTCATCAATAAACAAGAATTGGTCGCTGAAAGAATGTTACCTTAATTCCAGAGTTAGCAATAGAAACTCTGAAGATATCAGCTTCACATCATGAGCACTTTAGGCGACAAACTTTCACTTCTCAAGTAATTTACTCACATCATGCTCGGGGATATGGTCGCATGAACATCATGGGAGCAACCTCCAATTCCGAGTCACAAATTTGCTCAATTCCGAGAAATCCGCTTGAGAGAGAAATAAACCAAAGATAAATGTGCTAGTGAAACTCAAGTCAAACTCCAAGTTAAACTAAGCCTTTTCAAGCAAGGTTCACTCATCTCTATCTCACAATGGATAAGGTTCAATATGAAAATAGAAAGCATGTGGTCTGTTAAAAAAAGTGCCCTAGTCCACAATTAGATTAACGTGTGCATGAATAGATACTTGTGTGGAGTACAAGCAAAGTCAATAAATCATCCTCCTATGTAGGGTGTGCCCATTTCCAGTTGGCAAATACGTCAAATGAAGTCATAAATATCAACTCAGATGCCTCCTTAGATATTGTGCTACCCTTCCGTGAATAAACTTGGCTTAAGGACCAGGCTGCTCCAAGATTAGCATGTGCATGAACTGAAGTTAAACTAAACTCAAGTGAACTCAATTAAGTCAACTAAAATGAACTCAAGGAGTCAGTTGAACTTAACTGAGTTGATGGTGAAGTCAAACTGAACTTCCTCTAGGTAGGGTGCACTTCGACATGGATTAAAAAATAGGTCACGTGGAGCCAAAATTAGAAGTCAATTGAACCTTCTCAAAGAATGTGCCCTCCTCTCAACAATAATGTTGCTTGATCCACAAATCAATCTGGAAAAAGCTTGCTTGGAGTGCAATCAAAGTCAAATGGAAGCAAACTTGGAGTGCAAGGCAAGTCAAGCTGAAAATGTACCATCCAAGAATTGCTGCCACATCTTAGTGACTTGGGTAGCAAGGAGCTTGTTCTCCAAGCAATCTCTAACCTATGGTGCACTACACATTTGGTGAAAATACACTGAAGCTGAAATTAAGAAAGGGCAAATCACTAGGTTGAAGTATGAACTTGAAAATATCCTATGGGCAACCTCAGGATAATTGTTGCTTATAGAATCAACAGAAAGCTTAATTTTGACCTAATTTTTAGATTTCTCAGAATGACTTGAGCTTTGACCACAATTATGTTCACCATAAAGGGTACCCATTAATATGACCAAATTGTGAAATGTAGAAACTCTAATTTTGACCTAATTTTTCACCATGTTCCACCAAGTTTTTGGGACACAGGCACGTGGGAGTGGGAAAATGAATCCCAGAGATGTGTGGAAGCATTCCCCAAATTTTACGAAATATTGTAGGGGATCTTGGGGTCTTTGACATAGGGGACATTGCCCGAAATAGTAAAAAATTAAATTTAACATATATGTAAATCGAAACATAAATCCTTGAAATCTTACAGATAACAGTGCGTCGATAACATATGTCATTACATGCAGCATAATAAATCATAAATGATTCATTTAATGATGTAACGACATAATAATCACGATTCACAAATGATCTATCACCATTGTATTTGTCATTATATTTAAAAAGATTTGGAAGAAATAGGTCTAAGTCTCAAGAGCACTGATCCGAAATGGGTTTTCTCCACCTATTGTTGCCATTGTTGTTGGGCATTTGACTACTTCTGCTCCAGCAGCTGCCTGGTTTGAATCCTCTTGGTTAAGGAGCACTAGAGTATGTTGACAGGTTTACTAGGGATGCTACCTACGAATGTGGGGAAGCATCCCTTGGTTTTCCTTGCGAGGTTCTCCTTGGAAAAGAAAGCCTTAAGATAACTGATCTAAGAAGAGGTCAATAACAAATGAGTATTACTACTCAAGGTATTGCCTCACTAATCTTTGCATCTAGTGATTGCACGAAGGAAAAAGGACCAACCATGGAATGTCACTATTTGAATTAGAATCATTTGCATTCTCCAGAATAGTCAATGCACACCGACCAACCTGAGTTGTGCATCATTACGCCCCTCCTCGTTTACCCTTGCATTAGGTTTACATTCATTTAATTTTTTTATTGTTTTATTGTCTTCTTTCCTCCAAAAGATGTACTGTGGTCAAAAGGCAGTGTGGGAGCGTCTCATTTTTTGAGGGGTCCGTTACCTACTGTGTCTTGTTGCGTTCCCCCTGAAAAAAGGATGTGGGGAAATGCTCCCCTTTGAGTGCCCACGCCTTGGAAGTGTGTCCCCTACCATCAGGAATGCATCCCCTTTAAATCTGTTTTTTCATTGTCTCAGAATACCATCAAATTTACCGTCCATGCTGTACTCAATAAAGTGTATCTTAAAATGTAATTATTTTTGAAAATACAGAGACCCTAATTTTGACCAGCTTGGACCAAAATTTTGATTTTCTATGATTGCCACAAAAATTGAATCATATGCACATCTCCATAAAGTCTGACTTTATCCTTTTGGAGTCTTTGCCTGCCCATGCATGTGCCAAGTAATGCATGTCCAATGTCTGCATGGAAAACCTGCTAAACATTGAAGATATCTTAACTGAAACACCATATATGATGTCCCTAGGTGGAACTGATCTTTGAAGAAAAACCGCACTGAAATAACCTATGTAAGACAACTCTGGAAATAAAGATCTCCGATCATGTTCTAAGTCTGGTGTGAACTATTCTCTGAAGAAAAACTGCGCTGAATACCTATGTAAGACAACTCTGGAAATGCAAATATCAGACCATGTGTTACTCTGGCACTCACCAATTGTCGATGCCGAATCTACTGTGATTGTATTGATGAACCGTCAATGCCAAATCAACCAAGATGAACTTTGGAGAAGTCCATCCTGATCACATAATGTACTCACAATTGTGTTGGATTTTAACACTGAATCTGCCTAGGGAAAATTCACTGTTAACAAGCTTGCAAGTAGTGATTTGAAAATAACCTTTATTGCGTTAGACATATTGGGAACAAGGAATCACAATATAAATTGTGTATGTACCAATATGCTTTATTTAGGTAGTGCTCTGAAACAAAGGATGAAGTGCTCCTTCAGTTGCTATATTTGAGTGGTCTTCTGCACAAGCTCTGTGTAGAATCTGTTAATGTGCTTATCCTTTTCTGAAGATTCCTTACAATAAGCTAGCTTCCAATCTGTGACATTTTCCGTTTGCACATAGGCTCTGGGGTGGATAATGTTGGAACTTGGAACAGGACCAAGGTCTCCATAACACCATTGGTCAAAGCCCTTCAGCCTTGGATTATTAATCATTATGGAAATGATGCTAAAGTCTCCAAAAAAAATAGGGCTTTTGGTTCGAGTTTGAATTTGGCCCATTTTTTTTGTGCTCTTATCTTCTTCATTTCGTTTGTCAAAATGTTTATAACTTTATATTGCTGTCTTTCTCAATTACACAGTTAATGTGCTAGAATTTGGGTTGTCTGTATTGTAACTGGTGGTTAATAGTCATGGTTGTTATTTGGTTCATCTTGATAGGTATATATATGCAATAAAAGTCCACAAAGTATCCAGCAAGGGTGTTTGGATGAAAAGATGCATAAAACAATACAAATGTTTGTGATTGCTTGATTTGCTGAAAAGTTCAGTTATTCTGAAAATTTCCATCGGCTATACCCTTTTCTCTGGAAAACATTGCCATTAATTGGGACCATTGTTTGTTTTTTCTGAACAGTAGTGGATCTGTTGAAATTATGTAAAATATAAAGAAAGAGTGCATTTCGAGTTGACTTATTCAGAGCGGATCATGTATGAAATTATGTATAATATGCAATAAGGTTGCATTGTTGGTGACATTGTGTGTAGAACTATCCTTAAACCTGCAAGTAATTGATATGTGTAGTTTGATGTATTCTGTAGACTGTTGCCTCACATTATGGTCATTATATTGTTGCCTCACATTACAGCCATCTGTTCTGTATTTGCAGATCAAGACTCAGTGAGGCTGTTAGCTGTTGAGGGTTGTGCAGGCCTTGGAAAGCTATTGGAGCCACAGGATAGCGGGACACATATTCTTCCTGTCATTGTTGCTTTCTCTCAGGCAAGAACATATCCGCAAACATTTAAAGCTGAGAGCATCTAAGAAATATTGGTGCAGCTAGTAACTCCATTTTCTTCCATTCTTTTTTCTGCTGTCTCCTTCTGGTGAATTCTTTTGCTACTTGTGTATGGTGGAGAACATGCACAGAGATTCCATGATCCAGTTGATCTAGATTTGAATTTTGAATGTATACGAAAACCATTTTTTGTTAGCATAGTTGTTGGGCCAAAGAATTGCAGCAATGAATACTGAATACCTCAGCTCGCTTTAAATGTCAACCCAGGGTTTGTGCAAACTTATGAGGTGCTGTGCACTATGCATGCAACTACAAAGGTTTAATCTGAAACTAACATTCTGGAAAATTGCATAAATGAAATGTTCAACTTTGACAACTAATTCCTCAGTTGCTTCACACCATCAACCTTGTGATCTTTACTTTAACTCCCCTGACAATGGGCAAGGTCTGAGGTCATTTATTACAAAATAAAGAACTAGGTTAATGCATTGATGGAACTAGGTACTCAACACTAAAACATAATTGAAAGAAAACAGAGATGCATACAGAGGTTCTTAGTCCTCTCCTTCAGTGGGCTCTATTTAACGATGCCATTGGAACCTTTGTTTACACATGCAACACTGAAATATGTAACTGAATTGTCTTCTTCTCTTATTCAAAATCTGTCATAACATCACGGCAGTAGGCTGCCTTCTACTGCAACTTGAATCACCAGCAATACTAGAGAAATGATAACATAGAAAAATGTATGAGGTCCCTAATCTATCAGCCTATTCTCTTATTCATGTTTGAAGGGAAAACCTAACTAAACTCCCAATCACTCCCTTGATTGATGGGAGCTGTCCCAAAAATATGCATTGTATTTTCTGGGATTTTAACCTCCTTGTGCAACAAATATCTGTAATGTAACCAATAAATTCTCTCAGCAAGATCTGTTGAAGTTGACATGGGAGAACCCAAGTAGGATAAAATGCATATGGGTATTTGTGGCTACRCAATGTAATGTAAGTGTGCCCATGTACGTTCAGTTTGAAAAATACTGAGAATCCCTCTTTGAGTGCCAATGGATTTGAAAGGGGAAACTTGAACATGATCTGAAGGAATCTAAAACAGAAAACCAAGGATCCACCAAAAATAAAGAACACTAGCCTCCAGATTCTCCTAACAAGAAATCTCTCTCAACTAGCATTGGTCACTCCACCAATAATCCAAACAAGTTTACTTTGGCACCCAAACTTGCATCCCACAAGTGTACAAGATAGTCTTTCACTATCCCCGGCTGAGCCCATTCTTTTAGACCTTTTCTAAACAACATTATGTTAATAACATGTTTATTAACATTCTAGGCAATTAATTTTGAGTCAATGCCTACAGGCTCTAAATCTGGAATCGACACCCTGGCATCCACATTAGAAAAAGGAAATAAATTAAATATGACTATCTTCTATCATGATGTTACTCTCAAACCAAAAAAAATGCCATCTGTCAAGAGCCATAGTAGTGAGTTTATGGTTGTCTCTCTGGTGTCTTTAATTTCATCAAAGATGATTAAAATGCAAATTCTCAACCATTCAACAGGAGTACAGAGAATCGAGATCATCTATTCTCTTCTCCATCCAGAGCCATCTGAAGCTAAGCACCCAATGTATGTCTCAGCAGAAGGACCTAAGAAACGTATCATCCTCCCCTTAAGCAATCTAATGAGACCAACTGCGAGGAGCTTCTATATTTCTGTCATTAATAATTATTGGTTTTCTGTTAATGTTAAGACTTGACTAACAAACGCACATCACTTGTTCTGATAACATTAACTCTCAGAAGTACATTAAACATGTGGGCAACAAGTTTAGCCGTTGGCTGGTGGTATCCTATAACTTTCAATAGATAAGGAAACAATTGCTATATCTGTTTGTGGAAGTATCCAACGGTATAGAGTATTTCATAGTAGAGTCAACCTTTGAATTGGGTGTGTAATCCACACCATCTCAATGGTGTCATCTGTGTGGAGTCATTTAGGTAGGTTGATCAGTTTTAAACGCTGAAGGTATTTTGTTACAGTTACAACCATGAAATAGTTTTGGCTTGAATTCTAGCACTTAAATTCATTGCTTGCATGAATCTTTGTGTATCTACAGACTAGTGACAACTAAGAAAAAACACAATATCCCTCAGTTCTCCAAAACACAATATCCCTTACAAAATCAATACTTCTGGAATACACAGACCACTGGGTAACAAAACCATGGCTGCTAGAGCTGTTCACTATGAAGATATCAAGAAATAGACTGCTCATAATATAAGTGCTATCAGAGGCTATCATGACAGACACAACATTGAATTAAAAGAAGGCCATTTACTAACCCATTCTACCTTTCTTGGATCAGGGGCTCATGCTGCACATGGCACTCCATGTGTCCACCACTAAGTACAGAAAGTAGCAACTTAAAACAATAAGAAACAACCTTCAGAGAGAAAAATCAAAAACTGAAACTAGGTGCCTTTACAAGTACTCTTTCTTTACTTCAAAACAGACAGAAAGTCAAGGAGAACAGAGCAACTTGAATTTGGGTTTCAATGACTGTTGATCAGTAAACCCTAAGAAGTGGATCTACGCAGGCTCAAGTCTGCAACTCTTGAGCTCCTTTCACGCCCTAAGCTCTGATACCATGTTATAAATAGGGTAAAATTGGAACAAAAATGCCTTTTTAAAATTTCTGTTCAATAGATCAGCATAGAAGATAAACAGATCTGAAACAAACAATATTTCTGAGTATAAAATAAACAATAGTTTACCTCCTGAATCAATGAGAGATGTACCTGTCACATGTGTAGATGTATGCCTCTGTAAGTATGCTCAGACTTAGTTTAGGTTCATAGATCAAACCTCTAGGGTTTGATCTCTGTCAAAGAGAACTGTGGGACAGTTTTGCCATAGATAGGAAACCCCAATGAAAACAACAATAAACCACAGTCTTAACAACAAATAACCCCAACAGAAAATTAGATAACAGAAATGCCCCAGCAGAGAGAAATCTCCACAACACAGTGATAAGGCACAAGAATGAAAACTGTAACAGGTTGGCAAACCCTCCATTAGCTAACTGCCAAAAACTCAGATCAGGAATAACTGGACAACAAGTGTCAAACCCTCCAATAAACAGTGATTAGGCACATGGAGAGATCTGGACAGGTAAGCAAAAACTCCAACAACAAACACCCTTACTCAAAAATCTGGTCATCACACTGAGAAACCCCCACAGGGGACTCAACACTCCATGTGACAGCTAGAGGGAAGCATGTACAACCAAGGAGAGGACCCAGAAAGAGGTCGCGACACCTCCACACAGGTCCGTGGCCCTAGAGAAGGAACCGACACCCACAGAGCAGGCCCGACAACTTAGAGGGAGGCAACTTTGGTGCAAGAGACAGGTCCGACAGCCCTTAGAGGCACCTCACAGCTTAGAGGAAACACATCCAGCAACCTCAACAAAAACTCCAAAGAGGAAACTTCCAGCCAGCATAAAAAAAAATCACAGATCTGAACTTGATAAGCAAAGGGAAGGCCACATCAACAAGAGGGAAGAGTCACTGAGGTAGCCGCAACAAGTAGGGAGATGAGAGAGTGAGCGTGTGTGTCAAATACAATAGGGTAGGGTCTAATTTATAGGTAGGGAGAGGGGTTAGGGTAATTAGTTTTATAATTAATTATTGACATATAATTAATATAAATATTAATTAATATGTCAGTTAATATTTAATTAAATTCCTAATTACATAAAAACCCCAATCACATGAAATAAAACCCTAGTCACACAAAATAAAACCCAATCACATAAACCAAGAGGAAAAACAAACCAACAAGGGGGGTACCTGTTAAGATAAAGTCAAGGGGGGTTCCTTAATGGCAAAACATGTCACATGAGTCTCATAGTGACCTATAAACTTTATCATCACTGCATAAGGGGGTTGGTCATGTCCATCTGCATAGACTCTCCCAGGTCTCATGGACCATCCCGGGAGAGAGGAAGATGATCACACATCAATACATCTTGGTATTACACCAAGATCTACCTGGTCAAAGACCAGGTTGCCCCAGAACACATCTGGGGCCTTAGAACACATCTAGGGTCTTATCCACCAAGGATCAATCCATGCATTTAAGCAAGGGTTCCCTGGAACACATCCAGGGGCCCTAGACACATCTAGGGACTTATATCAACCACCAAGGAACACATCCAAGGATCAATCCAAGCACCAGGCAATGATTACCTGGAACACATCCAGGGGCCCTATAACACATCTAGGGTCTTACTGCTTGGTCCTAGATCAAGAACCCCAATCATCTACTGGGGCCCTCACAAGGGTCTTTTGCTATGGTTCTCACTGCTTGCTCTCATACCAAGAAACCCCGGGAGTGTGCTGGGGGCCCTAGTCCACAACTAGGGTCTTTTCCATCCTCCAGAGAATGGATCTTGCAGCTGCATTAATTTCAACATACATAAAAAATACACTGGGCACCCAAATATTTTGAAGTGTTCAATCTCAAGCTTCACTTCAGTGAAGGCTTCTTTGGGAGTTATGTTCTTCAAAATCCGGTGAGGACTCCTGTTCTGAACATATACTGTTGTCATGCATGCTTCTTCCCACATAATCATAGGAAGACTCTGATCATGCATCATTGCATTGGTTGCCTCAATGATGGTTCTATTCTTCCTCCTTCACAAATAATTTTGACTCTCTCTGAGTCAAGTGACTCCCTCTGAAGTCAAGTGACTCCTTCTGAAGTCTGAAGTATAACCATCTTCCTTTGTTGTTAACTTGCCTTGAACAAGAAAACAAAAGGAGACAAAACAAGAATATCTCCTAAAGGAGAATAATGAGTACATCTCTAGAATCAAAACAATTTAAGGATTGTTGTTACAACTACAACACCTACTTGTAATGTAGCAAACTTTAGAAATGTAGGTTAGAGGTATGATAATTAAAACAATGAAACCTGGAGTCTTCACTTCCAGTGTGTTGTTCCTTTGAATGCACTAAGATCCTTCTGGATCCATAACTTCAACAAGGTTCCTTCCTCGTGCAAGTACCCTCATGACAATGATACAAATAATATATACAAGTGCATACCTGAGGGTGTTGATATGATTTCTCCAATGGCACCTGGTTGATCTCTGCCCTCTGACATCTTCATGAAGATGGTGGCCATGGTGTCACTATATTTTCAGATTCTTCACAAACCCTTGTCAACTGGGCTAGAAAACCTAACGGCTAGGCTAGGCTAGCAACCTTAGGTTTTGTTGGGCTTATGACTGCCAACAATAAGCCTTAAGAGAGTCACATGAATACTGGTGGGTTGAAAAGCTCCTTCAATGAGCTACAGAAACCTTAAAACCAAAAATCTACAGAAAATTGCGAAACCCTAGGGACAAAAATCCAAAATGCTCGGAAATGCAATCCGAGACTTGCTGGAGGTGCACTGAAGGAGGCCGCACACTGCTGTACAACTTTTAGCCCCAGCGTCCAAGTTTAAGGTGTTGAAACACCTCAGAAAAGGAGGGTCGTATGGAATTGCAGCAAACCCTAGAGGGTCGTACGAAACTGCAGAAGAAGAGGACAACTAGCTTTGAATGCTTGTGTATTGGGTTCTTCAACACCTACGCTTTGAAACCATGTTGATTTTTCACTAAGCTAGGATCAGGCATGAAGTTCATTCCAATTTTAGCATTTTACTTGAACCATAGACAATTGCAGTTACACCATAAACAATTTGTTGTAGTAACCAAGATCACAAGAAGAAACACCATGCACAAGTACACAAGAAGTATCCTGGGAAACCCTTCTCAACAAGGGAAGAAAATCTAGCCAATCCTTTGCTATATTCTTCAAGAGAAAGACCTCCCACACCATAAACCTAGCACACAAAAGGGTGCTCACAAAGCCTAGAAGGCTAGCGCCCAAGAGAGTTGTGCACTTCAGCCCTAGAACTTGTACTTGCTGAAATTTCCAAAATCACACTTGTATTGTGTTTCCTCAATGAGGAAATCACCTTTATTTATATTAGACTGGACATATCAAAAGTAGTGTCTATTGGCACAACAGGGCCGACCTCAATAACTCAAAATATAATTAATAATTACCATGTTAATTATCCTTTATTTTAATTATCTTTTACATTAATTATCTTTCACTTTATGGTGGGGTCGACAAGGTAAGTCTGACTCTTAGACAATATAGCAAGGGATCTCACACATCCACTAGTGCCCAATCACTAGGGGCACGTCCACCTGTGCTCAACCACAGGGACGTCCAAGTCAACAGATCTCTATCTCACTGCGTCTCACAGGAGAATCATCTGGACACACACTAACTAGTGCTCAACCACTAGGATCACATCCACCTGTGCTCATCCATAGTGACGTCCTACTCAACAAATCTCTATCTCACTACGTCTCATAGGAGAACCATTTGGAGTACCACATCGTTTCATCTCCGTCTCAGAGAGAATGACACACCCGACTCATGGGCTTCCTCACCCCACACAGGGGCACACAAACGTTCCATCTTCGTCTCAGAGAGGAACTACACACCCATCTCATGGGCACACCCAACCCATGGGCTTCCTCACCCCACACAAGGGCACACAACGTTCCATCTCCGTCTCAGAGAAGAACAACACACCCATCTCATGGGCACACCCAACTCATGGGCTTCCTCACAGGCCGACTCACTCAGTCTGTGTCCTGGAGGATCTCTCACGCAGCTGTAATCATCAATAGTTTGGGGCCACGCCATAGGGAGAGAGCAGTGGTGGGTAGAAGAGAGACATGCGCACAGTGAGATGCTTTGCTTGTAGAGAGATGGGTCACTATGCAAGACAATGCCCCAAGAGGAAGAAGAAGTAGCAGGATGATTCAACAGCGACAACAAAGGAGCTTGAGTTCGATGCACAATTTGCGAGAGAGTGTGCATTCTCTACTTCTTTGTCAGTTGTCACACCATCTAGGGTCAGGTGGGGAGACAGAGTTGAGGACGACCTATTGACTCATAGTAGTGATTTAGAGGAAGCTTAGACTCAGTTTTCATGGACACCATCATCATGGGTGACTGGTCCACCTGGGACAGCTTTAGTTTCAAAGATGCTGAAACAGAAGGTTGGTGCAGGGGCTTCAGAGCATTAGAGATTGATGAGGAGGAGAAGCAGGGCACCACAGAGGCTTGAGCCTCACTTGGCTACAGAGATGGGTAGATCAGATTTTGGTTCCACTTTAGGTGGAAGCTACTTGGCGAGAGGCCAAGTTGAGGATCTTGGTGAGATGCCGAGATCCAGGTACTCTTGGTGAGATACCAAGAGGGGGAGACTCTTGGTGAGATGCCAAGAGTAGTGACCATTGGCGAGATGCCAGCAGGTAGAAATCTTTGGTGGGAGACCAAGGTTGAGATCTTTGGTTTGATACCAAGATCTAAGTGATCTTGAATAGGTGGAGAGACACTTCCATCTATAGATCACGCAGATTGAGCAGATCTGTGTCAGAGACTACTTTCATTGATCAGGGTACAACCATACTCACCAAGTATTTGCCAGTAGGCAACCATGTCCACTATAGGGATGATATTGGTGGTGAAGGGCATTTTCCTCGGTAAGAGGGAGTGTTGAGATTTGGGTACCTTGGAAAGTGGTCCCCTTGTGTTTGTGAGTCTCTAAACACAAGAGGAAAATACTTTGTACCATGTACCATGTACTTTATGTTTAATTTCACTTTGACTTAGGAGATTTAAGTCAAAAGTGAAATTTGGTCATTTTAGCATAAAATGACTATTAATTCACTTTGTGGGTGAATTGAGGGACATAAAGTGAAACTATGGAAACTTAAGTAAAGTGGGTTTTGAGTTGAGATTCTTTTGGAGAGATATCAACCATTGATTAGGGATGAGAAGAGATGATCTCATCTACACATACTTTAGGTTTTCTCATGTTTCCTTAAGAGGGGCGCATAGGGCAAAGGGAGTCTCATTAACTCTTATGTTCACTTGAGGAGTTTGAGAGGGAGCATTGAGGAGAGGATGGTGGCATTGAGTGAGGAAAGCTTGGGCGCCCCCATTCATGGAGGTAGCCAAGAGGCTTAGTCCTTCATTTATTTGTGGAGAGTGTACTTTCTAGGAGGAGGGCGCACTTGAGGAGGAGGGCACACTTGAGGAGGAGGGCGCACAGCTAGCAGGGAGGACTTGCAGTGGTCAGTATTCTTTGAGGAAAATTTCAGTGGAGAGCTACAACACAGATTCAGAGTTTGGTGCAAGGGTTTCTCCATCATAGCTTCCAATAGCTAGGACGCTTCAGTTCAGTGGTTTTGGCAACTTGTGAGGAGGGCGCACCATCCTAGGGCGCATCTCTACCTGTTGGAATTGTGTTTTAACTTGGTTCAAGCTGCTATTGTATCATGTTCATCTATTTATTGTACTTGTTGTATTCCACCTTTTATTCTCCACATTTATACACTGAGATTCCAAACTAGTTTTCCCCGATGGGGGGGGGGGTTATCCAGGGTGATGTTGACCAAAAATACCTGTGTTCATTTTCATGTATGCTAGTGTTTAGAACAACATTATTTCAGCTCTAAAGATCTCTAGGTGTGTTACATAATTTATGGTATGCATGTGCTAACATCTTGGTGACAAAAACTACATGCTAGAGCACCTAAATGGCCCATGTAACCGTAACAAAACAACAAAGAAGTTACTGAATAGTTTGTTGTTATAAAACAACAACAAACCCTTGTTTGACAGTTGAAACTTAAAGCCAAGTTGAGGTCAAAGACAGACCTAGTTGGCAGCTTGTTAGGACCTGGAAAATCTTCAGATCTTTCACTTTGCTCAACTTCTCTATCAACAAGAGGATTCACAATATCAGATAAAGGATTGATAAAAATCCCAACTCCTCTGTTGGGATGATCAGGAAATTCTTCAAGAATATGTTGAATGTTTGCTTCACAGTGCTCTTGCTACTGTACTTGATCACTTGTACTTGCTTGAGCTACATCTGAAACACTTTTTCTTGGTAAAATTCTGTGGTGTTCTTTATTAGCAAATTGGAAGATGTAGAGCAGAAATAATAGATTTTACATAGATTTATCACATAAATGACATATTGCAACCCTAATAGCTAAATAAAGAACCAAAATACCACAAAATATTATACCTTTTTTTATGAGAGTGATGTTCACTTGCCTCTTCGAGGGGGAAACCTCCATTTGAGCAGAGCTTCGATTACAATATACTTCACAATACATCTCATTACATTACTTTTACTTCTTTATATAGTTTTGTCTAGCTCCTAGGAACATTCTAGAGATGAAACTTTTTAGTAGACAAAACCTTCTAGTAAGCCTTCTTTCAATTATTGTTTTCCCACTAGTACATGGGCCTTATTTAGTAGAGATGGCCTCCATACATAACAACCTATCTATCTACTTAAGGGGTTAGGGTAGGACCCTAACATGTCCTCCCCCTTAAAAAACAACATTGTCTTTAAGGTCAAAGATGGGGGAATTTCAGAACGATCTCTGCTAGTTCGTGTGGCATCTTCGAGTGGTGTATCCTTCCACTGTATCAGGACCTACTAGATAGTGTGTTGATAGAGACTATGCTCTCTTTTGTTGAGGATAGCCTTGGGTTGCAACCAAATGGAATCTTCTTCATCTAGTTTTGGAGGGCTAGTTTGAATGGGATAATTAGATCTGACCACTTTCTTTAAGCTGGAGAGATGAAAGATTGGATGAATTTTAGAGTGGCTTGGAAGTTCCAATTTGTAAGCCACTGGCCCAATACATTTGAGGACCTTATAGGGGGCCATATAACTTTGGAGTAGGCTTCTGGTGGTGGTTGTCTTTGAGAGAGGTCTGCTTATAAGGCTGCAGACAAAGGAACACTTGATCCCCTTCTTCAAATAAGTGTTTGGAATGATGTTGATTAGCCTGTTGCTACATCCATTTTGAGCCATTACTAGAATCTTCGAGAGCGATGAGAATGTCGATACGAGTTGTGGGGGTTTTGTGGACATCCCACACCTTGAAGACTCCCGTGTAAGTAGGATAGTATTGATGGGGGATTTTGGCCATAGATAACTGTTGGGTATGTGTTATATTCTTTGCACAATTAGCCCCATGTGTCGTACGTTGCGTCAGGTGTAGCAGGGGGGTCACTCGAGGGGGAAAATACCCATTTTTTTGGGTTTTTTTTGGTTCGTGTTGGGTGGTTTTGGCACATAGTTTTTTGACCCATGGTTTTTTAATTCTGGTTAAGGAATTAAGATTGTAATCTAATCCAAGTCAATGGATAAAGGTTTTGGATGCTGCAGAATCATATATATTGTATTTGTAAATGGTGAAGTTAATACAATGAGAGTTAAAGGTGCGGCTCTAAACATTTGTTGGTTTTCCCGGTTAAGGGTTTCCAGGGTAAATTTCTAAGTACTATGTGTGAATGTTATTGTTTTCTTTCTATTTTATAAAGAATATATGTGTGCATTGCTATAGTGTAAAGGTTTAAAACCTACATTTGGTATCATAGCAGGTTATGGGGTTCAGGAGGATGGCTTTGTTGCTAAGGATTTGATTATCTTGGGTCTGTGATAAACCTGGTTTCAATGGGAGCTCTACAGTGGTGATTCTTGTGGTGAAAGAGAATGGCGAGCAGTTCTAAAATTGAAATCGAGAAATTTAATGGGCAAAGATTTGAGCTTTGGAAGCTGAAGATAGAGGATCTTCTAGTAGATAAAGAACAATGGGTTGTTGTGGATCCTGGTACTGCACCTACAAGTATGTTGACAAAAGACTGGTTGAAGTTGGATAGGAAGGCAAAGAGAACAATTCGGTCGTGTCTTTTAGACTTAGTGTTACTAAATGTCACAGGAGAAGCTACAACCAAGGCATTATGGGATAAGTTAGGGGCTTTGTATCAATCTAAGTCCCTAGTAAACAAGATTTTCCTGCGAAAGAAGCTATACCTTTTGAGGATGAATGATGGAGACTCTATGACAGAGCATCTAAATGCCTTCAATACTGTGGTAAGTCAGTTGTTGTCTGTCAACATTAAACTTTTTGATGAAGATAAGTGCATTAGTTTATTGTGTTCTTTTCCAGATTCATGGGATAGTTTGGTTGTAGCTATTGGGAGTAATGCAACCACATTAAAGTTTGATGATGTGGTTTCATCCTTGTTATCAGAAGAAATGAGGAAGAAAACCATGGATAGTCAAAGCACAAATGCCTTATCTGTAAGAGGACATTCCCTGGATATAAACAAAAATAAGTCCTTGAGTGGGAGATCTAATTCTAGAGGTAGATCTAAATCTCTAGGAAAATCCTTAAGGAAATGTTGGAAATGTGGTAAAACTGGGCATTAGAAGAAGGATTGTGAGGGAATGGATGTGATGACGTTCCTTCCATAGAAAGGAAGATCCCCTCGAAGGAAGGAGGGGATGTGTACTTGGTTTCTTCAAGCACACATGTAGATCATGATGTATGGATGAACAATTCATGTGATTCTCTTCATGACTCCCTACAGGGAGTGGTTTTGTGAATATGAAAAGTATAATGGAAGTGACGTTTTTCTAGGGGATGACTTGACAGTCAGAATCATAGGACGAGGAAAAGTCAAGTTGTTGCTCAAGGATGGATGGATTAGAATTCTTATGGGGTTTTGCACATTCCAGATCTGGCTAGAAACTTGATATCTATAGGTAAGATGAGTGATGCAGGTTTACATACAATGTTTGAAAAGGAAACCTGCGAAATGGTTAGAGGAGCAATGGTTTTGATGAGGGGAGTTCGGAATGGAGCTCTGTACAAGCTGTTGGGAACCACTATCAGTAATGGGTGTAACGGTTTTTTTGTTCCTAAGGGTGGAAATGAAAAAGACTAAACCCCTACGGTCTCTCGAGAAAAGACAATGTTGTGGCTTAAAAAATTGGCACATATTGGAGAGAAGGGCCTTCTTGCACTACATAGTACACAGTAAAGGTATGGTTGAAGGTATCTCTGATTACACATTGGATTTTGATTTTTGTGAACATTGCATATATGGTAAACAAAATCGGGTAAGATTCTCATCTGGTGCTACAAGAGTAAAGGGGATCTTAGAGTTAGTACACAATGATATGTTTGGATCCATGCTTGTTCCATCACTAGGTAAAATTGTGTATTATGTTTTGTTCATTGATGATTTCTCGAGGAATACATGGATTTATTTCCTCCGAAAGAAATCTCAGGTCTTTGGTAAATTTAAAGAGTTTAAGGCTCTTATAGAGAATCAAACACAGAAGAAAATAAAGGTGCGGAGGACAGATAATGGTGGAGAGTTATGTGGGAATGAATTCAAGGAATTCTGTAAAAAGTGTGGTATAGCAAGGAAAAAGACTACTCCATACACACCTCAACAGAAGGAGGTTGCATAAAGGATGAATATGATGTTGATGGAAAAAGCAAGGAGCATGCTTAGTAGTGCTGGGTTAGGACAAGAATTATGGCTAGAGGCAGTGGGTACTGCATGTTACCTGGTAAATCAATCATCCTCATCAACATTGTTTGACAAAACTCCCAATGAAGCATGGATTGGTAAAAAACCCTCTCTTGAACATCTCAAAGTTTTTGGTTGTGATGCTTCTATACATGTTCCAAAGGAAAATAGGAGTAAGTTGGATAATAAAGCTGAAAAGTGTATCTTTATTGGTTATAAGGATGGTTTAAAAGGTTATAAAATTTG
Source organism: Picea engelmannii (assembly GCA_009831015.1). Taxonomy (NCBI): domain Eukaryota; kingdom Viridiplantae; phylum Streptophyta; class Pinopsida; order Pinales; family Pinaceae; genus Picea; species Picea engelmannii. The sequence continues at coordinate 324,894 of ML784184.1, forward strand.
GAACCCAAAAACTAAGAAGGTTGTCTATAGTCGAGATGTTGTCTTTAGAGAGGTTAAAGATGTTCCCAAACATGAAGTCCCACCAAAAGAAAAAGAACCAGAGGCAATAGAGTTTGAGTTGGAGGGTGAGGAATCTGACTCAACAAAAGAACAAGAATCAGAAGGAGAAGCTCAAACTCAGTATTGAGGAGATCAGTTCAAGAAAAAAGACAATTAGAAAGTTACACTTCACTTGATTTTCGTTCTGGTTTTGGTTTGTCTATTATTGATGATAATCCCATAACTATTAGGGATGCAGTGGATTCAGAGGATGGTTAACTTTGGAAGATGGCTATGGTTGAGGAAACAACAACCTTGGATAAAAATGAGGCTTGGGATCTAGTTGAGTTGTCGGCTGGAAGAAATCCCTTTGGTAGCAAATGGGTGTTTAAGAAGAAGTTAAATGCAAAAGGTAAAGTGGAGAAGTATAAAGCTCGTCTAGTAGCAAAGGGATATTCCTAGCTAGAGGGAATTGATTTTGGTGGAATTTTTTCTTCTATTGCTAAATTGACTTCTCCAAGGATGTGGTATCAAAAGTTTGATACTTATATTTTGGTACTTGGTTTCATAAGGAGAAAAGCTGATCATTGTGTGTAGTTCAAATTAGTTGGTGATCATTTTATTTATGTGGCTCTGTATGTTGATGATATGTTGCTGACTGAAAAGAATAAGGAAATCATCATGGAGGTAAAAACTTAGTTGTCTTCTATAAATTTGATATGAAAGATTTGATAGGAAATCATCAAGGAGGTAAAAACTTGGGAGCTATTGAATGGATGAAACTTGTTGGCAAATCGCTCCAAGAATTGGAGTAAGGTAACTTTGTTTGTTTAAGTTATGGGTTCTATTGTTTGTACATTCTTATATGTGTGGAATTTGTTCTAGTATGTATTTGGTAGCCTTTGATTACAGGGTTTATTGTCAAAGCCAAGTTGTTGGAGCACCTTGTTTCTAAGGAGAGGATTCAAGCCATAGACTTGCTATTGAAGAGTGAAAGCTTACACCTAGCCTTAGAGGGAAGGATTCTAAAGCCTAAACATCTTTGTGAGTGAAGCTTGACTTGCCCTTATAAATCGACTTGGTAGTGGAGCTCCTATTGTGAGTCCCTGCCCATCTATCTTGTGATCTATTTTTTACTTAGTTAGGAGAAGCTATACAGAATATCTTATTGTCTATCTATAGCCCTTAACCATTAGAGTGTCCTCCTAGATTGCATCCATGATTGCATATCCCAAGCAATATGGCACTTGATCCCTTTTATCCATCATCCCCAACTCTTTTCAAACTTTCCCATTTCCATTTTGATATATTGTTGTTAGGCTTCCTTTACTCACGCTCATACCACAAGAAGTGAGCCTAGCAACCATAGGGAAGTCCCCCTTGACTTAGTTCCTTCCTTAGTCTAAAGTGTAGAGGAGTGATGGTGAGGTGACAATGGCCATCCTCTTAGTTTCACTTCCCCATCTAGATGTTAGGAATTTTCATTTTTGGGTGTGAGATTGTGTGGTAGCACATTGGTTTACATAGAAATTTCGTGGTCTGGTAGCAAGGAGTAGGGTTTTGAGGGTCTTAAGGGAAAGGGAGTGCCAGGTGCTATAGCTCTCTATTATACATGCAAGGTCCAACAATAGTACTCGACCCAATTTCTCAAGGCACTAACTAAGGAGGCTCGATCGTACCCTTAGCTGTACTACCCAATTACCTAGGTACTAGAGAGTAATCTTCCCAAGCGTTGTTCTTAGTGCCACTATAGCGGCAAGATGGTCGATTGACTTATCTGAAGGTGGTTTTAGGTAATCTAGGGGACTTTTGATATACCCTAGGGTACGCAGAAGTGAAATTTCGCATACAGATGTTGTCTGATGAGGTACTACTTGAAGGGGTACCAGCAGGGGTTACAAGGGTGTCCAACTAGGTGAAACCACTTGTATTTCATGCGTGTATTCTTCCCATACTACAGATTTACTCATTGAGTGATAGATCAATGTGTTATTTATAGATGTTAGATTACATCTCTATCCTGGTAAAAAAATCTCTAAAATATGGGATTCAGAAATTGTTTTGATGCCACTTATGGTATTCTTTATTAGTAAATTGGAAGATGTAGAGTATAAATAATAGATTTTATCTAGATTTATTGCAAAAATGAGAGATTGCAACCACAATGGCCAAATAAAGAACTAGAATATCTTTATTGATGAGAGCGATGTTCACTTGCTTCTTCGAGGGGGTAACCTCCAATTGAGCCGAGCTTCGATTACAATATACTTCACAAGACATCTCATTACATTGCCTCTATTTCTTTATATATTTCTATCTACCTAGGAACATTCTAGAGATGGAACTTTCTAATAGGCGAACCTTCTAGTAAGCCTTATTACAATTATTGTTTTCACACTACTACATGGGCCTTGTTATCCCCTAGCCTAGGGATAACTAGGGAGATTATGTCTCGAGGCCCACAGGTCCTAGACATGGAGTACCGAGAGCCAGATCGACTTGAGCATGGCCTTGGAGGGCCCATCCTTTTCCTCTTCAGTGCCTCCTCTATGTCAGCAACAACAACATCCATCACATTGGCCTGGTCTTGCAATAGAAATGGGTCTTGCCCCATGAGGTAATGAGTCCGGGTATCATGGTATGTGTCACTCTAATTCTCAAAACGTTTAAATACGTGCATTTAATTCTTTTTGCTTCTAACGTGTGCTTGGACCTTATGCCTTTCCACTTGACCACACCTGGGGGGAATGACATGTTTCCCTAGTAAGTTGTTTCCCATAGTGTTTGAGTTGCCATTGGGGGGATTCATGAAAGGTCATCGTTCGTTCCCACCATACTTACCACTTTTCATCTTTTTCCCGCTCATCCATCCCATTACACTAGTTCGAGCATTGGGTTGGCCAAATATCTAAGGGTTGTACCTTACCTTGTGGGAAGAAGGGGCTAAAGGCCCAGAGGGTAAAAGTAGCTGGCAAAAGATAAAAGCCAAAAGAATGAAACCTTGAGATGCTTCGTCCAGGGATCCCTGAGAAAGCAATAAAAAGCTTCTCAACAAGAAACAGAGGGACCCATAAAAAATAATAAATCAAGACCTAGTTGGAGGATAGGGGGTCTCATCACGAGCCAACCTATTAGGTCCATGGGCATGTAGCGGTATGACACTACCAACAGCTGGTTACCACGCTAGGGTAGTGGCTCTTGGTGGCATAGCCAAGAGAAGGGGGTCTCATCACGAGCCAACCTTCTCATTTCCGTGAAATGCTTGTGGCTAACATTGCCACCATTGGTTACCAAGCCAGGGCAATGTCCTTTGACTAGCATCTTTGAAGAAAAAGATTGAAGATAAAAGGAATGAATAAGATAAATGTCCACTCACCTTGTTCCAAGCTTGGTCTCGGGGATGATATACTCCACCCACACCATTCTACAGTATTCACAGGTACCATCGTCCATTCATGAGAGCAGCAGGTCGTACCCTTGAGGGTTTTCCAGCAGGGGGCGCATCATTCCTTGGAGAGGAGTTCGATCCAGCTTATTGATAGGGCTTATTGACATTCTAGCACCTGGGTATTACTTGCAAGGCCTTGTTCATCAGATCTGGAGTGTTTTGAGAGGGTTACTCTTGGTATATTATTATCTGGAGCTTTGGTACGTTTTTGAGAGGAGGGCGCAACTGTGATTAAGATTTGCTCAGTGCAGAAGGGTTACACCTCGAATCTGACCCCGAGACTTCTCCTAGTGGCTGGTGGTGGCCCGATCCATCTTTCTAGAGAATTTCAGGGTATTTGGAGGCCTCCTTCATTAGGGGCCGAATTATTGAGCTTGACAGTATTCAGGAGGGTGCAAACTTGATTGAAGATTTAGTAGTTTGGAGGGGCGTACCTTTGCATCTAGACTTGAGACTTCAGGGAGGGCTTCTACTTGCCCCGATCTATCATTTGGTGGAGTTTTGTGCTATTTGGAGACTTCCTTAAACTGGGCTAAAATATTGGTCCTCTTAGCTCAGCAGTAGGACGTGCTATCAACCAGGGGGGTTTGCACTTGACCCTGTATTCTTCTTGTAGTGACCTTCATTGTATATCTAGCCTTGGGGGATTGCATCTTCTTGCCGGGAGCATTTTGTAGCAGCTCATATCTTGTCTATTCGAGCTATCTGATGTTATTCCAGATCTGCATCCTTCTTGTATCAGGTTCTTGCTTATTACATCAATAAAGGTTAGATCTTGTTGTTGCTTCCATATCTTGTGTTATCTTGTATCTTTATTGCTTGTCTTCAGATCTAAGCTTAAATAACTGAACTCTAAACCCTAAGGCCGAAACTTAAGAGGCCAACTTGCAAACACACATACACAAACAAGTAAATCAGTGGTTAGTTAGTGTTCCAAGCAAAAACAATTGGCTTGGGAACATTATAGTGGTATCAGAGCTCTGATCCTCCCATCCTGTGAGGATTAGTGCATGCAGAAGTTCAGTGGCATCTATATGGGCAGAAGAAGGAAACAGACAGGTGAAGCAGAGGCCGAAATGGAAGGATCAGGTGAGGACAATGAGCCACAAATACTAATAGGGATTGCTAAGGACTTGCAGCGTTCCATACGGGTATCACAAAGCGACCTTGTAAATCACCTGCAGGAAAACCAGGGGACAACACGTAGGGGACAAGCCGAAATATCAGAGACCTTAAGGAAGGTAAGTGACAACCAACAGTTGATATCACAACTCTTGATGGAGATGACTCATAAGGGGAAAGGCCCAGAATCTTATGCCAACAGGGAAACCAGTGGATCTCATGGTGGGAACAAACATTAGCATGAACAATATGTAGCATCATTCAGAGAGAAGCCATGGAGAGGGAGCACAACAGGGACAAACAGGTAGCAAGATCACTCCTAGATCGTACCTGCCCTCAGTTACAGATGAACCAACACAGCCCAACCACCCATATGAGTTTGAGGATCAGTTTGATCAGTATGTCAGAGAGTACAACTCACTAAGCATACTAGTTCAGAGGCAGATTACCTTAGATCAGTTTTGTGGATTGAAATTCAGAAGCAAGCCCAGGCCGTACCACAGGAACTATGAGCTAGAGCGCAGGGCTGGGAAGATGGAGATCCCCTACTTTGATGGTTCGGCCAAGATAACTGCACAGGTGTGGGTACAAAAACTAGACACTTACCTGCAACTTAACCCTATGAGGGAGATGGATGCCATCAAGTTCGCTACCATGTACTTGGATGGCAAATCTCATGGCTGGTGGTACCATGGGTTGACCACACTTGGCCACAATCAGATAGTGGCATACACAGAGTTTACCCATAACCTTATTGACAGGTTTGACCAAGGGGATCCAGAGATACATTTCAGGGAACTCACACAACTCAGACAGACAGGAACATCAAAGGTGTATATTGAGGAGTTTCAGAGGCTAGCAGTCATGGTACAGAACGTATCACAGTCTAGACTCATGATGCTTTTCACAGAGGGTTTGATGGAACCCTTAAAGGGTTGGGTTAAGGCTTTTAAGCCTACCAACTTGCAGGATGTTATATGGAGGACGAGAGATCTAGGCCCAGCTGCAAAACCGAAATTTGTGCCTAGACCACCTCTAAACACCGGAGAGAGAGACCAAAGACCAATGAATCCAGGAGGAAGAGACCCAAGGGGGTTTGACAGGGGAAGATGTAGGATGGATGAGAACACTAGAAGAGAATTGAGGAGAAAGCAACTATGCTACACATGCAAAGAACCGTGGGACCCATCCCACAAGTGTATGGGCTGTGGCAAGGCTCATTATATTGAAGTGACATCTGATAATGAGGAAGATGAGGATTTTGGCCACATCCAGAACATAGAGGCAGACACCATCGAAACTGCAGAAGAGGAGGCTACAGGTCACGACAGTGCAACAGAGGAGAAGGCCACGTTGGCATCCATCAGTGGAGCACCCAAGTTCAACACCTTCAGGATGAGAGGAGTATTACAGGGGCAGAAAGTTTCGGTGCTCATTGATGGGGGTGCTTCGCACAATTTCATTGACTCAACACTGCTACAGAGGAGGCACATACCCACAATTGAGTTTGAGGGATTCAAGGTAGAGGTAGTAGGAGGAAGCACCATGCCTTGTAACAGGTACATTCCAGGGATGAAGCTTACACTGGGTAGGCATGAATTAGCACAGGACTTTTATGTGATGGACCTCTCGGATACAAATATAATCCTTGGAGTTTAGTGGCTCAGCACGTTGGGACCTATCACCACCAACTACAAGACTATGGAGATGTCTTTCATAGAGGAGAATGGGAGAAAGGTGGTTCTCAGAGGCATGTCGGGAAACACAGCCATGGTAGTCACAACAAAACGTATGGAGGCCATTTTCAGAAGAGAGGAGATTGTATATGGTGCCGAGTGCAAGATTTCGGCACGTGTGGATAAGAAGAGGAAGGTTCACTATGCACCAGAGATTTAGAGGATCATTGACAAACGCAATAAGGTGTTTGGACCCATTCTACCAGGGGTGCCACCAGATAGGGGATTTGAGCATATCATAGAGCTGGAAGAAGGGGCAAAACCAGTCATCACCACCCCCTACTGGCACCCAAAGAAGTACAAGGACGAGATAGAAAAGGCCATCAAGGAACTATTAGACATGGGTCACATTAGACCAAGTTCCAGTCCTTTTGCATCTTCAGTGGTACTGGTCAAGAAGAAGGATGGAACCATGCGCATGTACATTGATTTCAGGGCACTAAACAAGAAGACTATTAAAAACAGGTATCCCATTTCGAGGATTGATGAGCTATTGGACGAGCTCTATGGGGTTGTTTACTTAACAAAGATTGACTTGCGCTCTGATTATCATCAGATCAAAATGACGAAGGAGGACATCCCCAAAACTGCTTTTAGGTGTCACTACGACCACTATGAATTCTTAGTGATGCCATTTGGATTGACCAATGCACCCGCCACATTTCAGTCATGCATGAACCACGTCTTCAAAAAGCAGTTGAGGAAACATCTTCTTGTGTTTTTTGATGACTTGCTAATCTATAGCAAGACTTGGGAGGAACATCTTTAGCATGTGGAACAAATCTTAACTATCATGGAGGACTAATCCTTGTATGCCAATGAGTCCAAATGTGAGTTTGGGATGACAGAGGTCGTCTACTTGGGGCACATCATTGGAGTTAAAGGAGTACAGGTACATCAAGAAAAGATCCAAGTGATAGTTGATTGACCCACACCTAAAACTCTTACAGAGTTGAGGGGATTCCTTAGTATTTGCAGTTATTACAGGAGATTCGTCAAGGGGTTCTCCCAACTTTGTGCACCCTTGACCGATTTGACTAAGAAAGGAGCTTTCAGGTGGAGTGAAGAAGCATGATCTACATTTGACAAGATGGAAAAGGTAATGAGCACATGCCCAATGTTAGCCTTGCTAAATTTCGGCCAACCCTTCACATTGGAGTGTGATGCATTCAGAGAGGGCATTGGGGCCGTACTGATGCAGAATAAGCATCCCCTTGCCTATGAGAGCCGAAAATTGAGGGGCCCAGAGCTTCTTTACACCATCTACGATAAAGAGATGCTGGCTATCATGCATGCTTTGGCCAAATTCAGGCAATACTTGGTAGGTGCAAGATTTGTGGTGAAATCAGATCACAATAGCCTTAAGTACTTCTTGTAACAGAAGGACTTAAATGAGAGGCAACAAAAGTGGGTCAGCAAGATACAGGCCTATGACTTTGACATTGAATTTGTCAAAGGTCAGAACAACATAGTTGCAGATGCATTATCCAGGAGGCCATCCGTTTATGCCATGATCGATATATCAGTTGACTGGAAAGCCCACCTCTTGGTAGAATACTCCAAGAACCAGTTTGCTTGCCAGTTGATGGATGGGAAAATACAGGATGACAACTTCAGAGTCATAGATGACATCATCTACTACAAGGGCCGGATTTTCTTGGTTCCTGAGTCAGCCTTCAAGGCCAAGATACTATAGGCATGTCATGACTCACCGGTGGTAGGGCACCAAGGCATTGTCAAAACATACAGGCATGTGAGAGAACTGTTTTCATGAAGGGGTCTCAAAGAATATGTAATAAGACACATCAAAGAGTGCACTACTTGCCAGGAGAACAAGGATGAGCATACCCATCTAGCAGGACTGTTACAACCTTGACCCATTCCAGAGTGCAAATGGGAAAGTATCTCCATGGACTTCATTACAGGATTGCCGAGAGCACAGGGGAAGGACTGTATTTTCGTGGTGGTGGACATGTTGACTAAGTTTGCACACTTCTTCTCCATTGCCATAGACTTCAGCGCAACATAGGTTGCAGATTTCTTCTTCAGGGAGGTCTTCAGGTTGCACGGATTGCCCAAGACCATTGTTAGTGACAGGGATAGCCAATTTATGAGCACTTTTTGGCAGGAGCTATTCAGGTTGGTTAATACAACCTTGACCCCTAGCACTAGCTACCACCCTCAGACCGATGGGCAGACCGAAATAGTTAATAAGTGGGTGGAAGGCTACCTCAGGAATTACGTAGGAGGGCAGCATAAAGCATGGGTTAAGTGGCTACACCTGGGGGAATACTGTTGCAACACCACTTATCACATGTGCATTGGCATGACCCCCTTTAGGGCTTTGTACAGTTAAGACCCCCTCTCCTTTGTAGAGATTGCTTTTGGTGATAGTAAAGTTCCGATGGTACAGGATTGAGTACAATAGAGCCAAGACATACTCAGAGAATTGAAGGATCATCCGCAACGGGCACATAATCAACAAAAGGTCCAGGCAGACAAGCACAGGGTAGAGCGCACATTTGAGGTTGGTGACTTAGTCTACTTAAGGCTCCAATCGTACAGGTAGGCTTCTATCAAAAGAAGCGGGGTAGAAAAGCTCCAACCCCGATTTTTTGGACCCTACAGGATCAGAAGGAGGGTAGGGGTCGTGGCTTATGAGCTTGAGCTTTCATCGGGCAACAAAATTCACAACGTCTTCCATGTGTCATGCTTGAAGAAGGCCATTGGCCAACACATCATGCCACTTGAGGTATTGCCACCCTTATATGAAGAGTGACAGTTGGTACTAATGTCGGAGGAAATACTGGAGGTTAGGGAGAAGAAACTCCGGAGGAGGAGCATCAGGGAATACTTAGTCAAGTGGAAGGATCTGCCGATTGAGGATGCCGCGTGGGAGAGTCAACAGGTGTTACAGGAGACAGGCTCAGAATTGCTTGTGGGCAAGCAATTTCTAACAGGGGAGACTGTAATGTCCCCCACCTCTTGATGAAGAGATTTGGAGAGACTCAATAGTCTAGTCATCCCCATTAGACTATAGTCTCTTGCAGTTGGGGAAGAGTCAGCTAAACCTAATGTTATAATTTAAAGTTGACTTGGAAAAGTAAAAAGTAACTCACTGAGATATTAGAGCGCTTGAGGTTGAGTTAAGAGCTGAACTTAAGGGTTAACTTAACTCAACAAAAGATTAGAAGGAGGTATAAAGGGAAGCCTAGGGCGCACCTCTCACTCATCTTGGATTATTATGCATTTGGCTATTGGGCTCTTGAGCACATAGTTTTGAGGGTTTTGAGAATACAAACCCTAGAGAACAACTTAGTGGTGAAAGATTCCACTCACCTTGTTCCAAGCTTGGTCTCAGGGATGAAATACTCCACCCACACCATTCTACAGTATTCACAGGTACCATCGTCCATTCATGAGAGCAACAGGTGGTACCCTTGAGGGTTTTCCATCAGGGGGTGCATCATTCCTTGGAGAGGAGTTCGATCTAGCTTATTGACAGGGTTAATTGACATTCTAGCACCTGGGTATTACTTGCAGGGCCTTGTTCATCAGATCTGGAGTATTATATGGAGCTTTGGTACGTTTTTGAGAGAAGGAGGGTGCAACTGTGATCAAGATCTGCTCAGTTTGGAAGGGTTACACCTCATATCTGACCCTGAGACTTCTCCAAGTGGCTTGTGGTGGCCTGATCTATCTTTCTAGAGAATTTCAGGGTATTTGGAGGCCTCCTTCATCAGGGCCGAATTATTGAGCTTAACATTATTCAGGAGGGCGCAGTCTTGATTGAGGATTCAACAGTTTGGAGGGGCAGACTTTGGCATTTGGACTTGAGACTTCAGGACGGGCTTCTACTTGCCCTGATCTATCATTTGGTGGAGTTTTGTGCTATTTGGAGACTTCCTTCAGCTGGGCCGAAATATTGGTCCTCTTAGCTCTGCAGTAGGACGGGCTATCAGCCAGGGGGGTTTGCACTTGACCCTGGATTCTTCTTGTAGTGACCTTCATTGTATATCTAGCCTTGGGGGCTTGCATCTTTTTTCCGGGAACATTTTGTAGTAGCTCATATCTTGTCTATTGGAGCTATCTGATGTTATTCCAGATCTGCATCCTTCTTGTATCAGGTTCTTGCTTATTACATCAATAAAGGTCAGATCTTGGTGTTGCTTCCATATCTTGTATCTTTATTGCTTGTCTTCAGATCTAAGCTTAAATAACTGAACTCTAAACCCTAAGGCCGAAACTTAAGAGGCCAACCTGCAAAACACACATACACAAACAAGTAAATCAGTGGTTAGTTAGTGTTCSAAGCGAATTCATATTCATAATCAATAATTTAAGCAAATCATGTTTTGATAGACAAGCACATGTCACAATAACCTTGACAATCAACAAAAAGATAAATTGTTCTATATGAGGGTCAAGTCTTGGAGCAAAATATATCAAAGGTTTATACAGGATGGGCTAAATATAAGACAGATGAAGGCCCATCAATAGTTCTGGAATTGAATAAATTATTCAATATGATATACTTTTCTTGACATGAAAGACATTTCTGAAGTCCTTCTGCACATTAGGAGGTGAAGGCTTGTAGTGGGTGTTAGAATGGAAGTCATCTGGAACAAGAGAATTCATTAAGCTTCTATATATAAGATGTGTTAGAAGAGTTTACATCCCTCCAGCCACACCCTCAATTGAGTGGAGAAAAAATGATTGACTCAATTTTTTTTCATAAGCTGAGCAATGGAAGAAGGAATGGGTGTGCTTGTCAGAGTCAATTAATATCCTTTTGAAGCCTATTAGCTGATTTTTGTTACATACAGAACATATCTAGACATGCTAAAAGATGGAGAACTTTAGGGCTTGGAAGATCATGCATTTGCCTTTTCTGTGGAGAGCAAGATCTCTGTAAATGTGTACGGGGTACATTTAAAATTATGGAGCTTTTTTGTATGTTCACAATGTGGGCTATAATAGTTATACGCATATTCATTGCATCGGTTATAAAATAATTTATTTCAACATGTGAATGATGTGATTACAAATCCCTTTGACATATGGTTTCCAAGTATGCTTTACTGACCTTAATATATTACTTATACAAATGTTCAACTAGATTTCATAGTACACTGTTTCATTATCTTAAAATACCTCGGGTATTGTGATAAAACTGAATTTTGTAGAAGTAATAGTCACCAACCACGAGTTCATGCTTGTATAAACAGGATAAATCTTGGCGAGTTCGTTACATGGTTGCAAATCAACTAAGCGAGCTTTGTGAGGCAGTTGGTCCTGAGTGTACAAGGTATTTCTCATTCCTATGATGTTATGCAATGCTGTTTATATGCCTATATGTTAATTCTCACAAAAATCCATTGAGAATACAATGACCTATATGAACTTCAAGTTGTCAACTTAGGTTGGGCATAATTTGTTCTAGGCCTTCAATGTTTTCTGTTCAGAAGTATTTGACCATAAGAATATTTTTAATGCATACAATCATCCACAGCGAATTAATGCATGGAGTAATGTTTGTGGCTTGAGGTTTTGAACTGTGTCTTTGAAGTTATTTTCAGAGGATACTGTGATTTCAAATAGGAGAATCTATAATGGATGATTAGGTACAATGCTATTCAAATAAATAATACTGTTGCTGAATATCGTGTTAAGGATGGAACTCCTGCCTGCATATGTTAAGTTGCTACGCGACAATGAAGCAGAAGTACGTATTGCAGCAGCAGGAAAGGTGACCAAGTTTTGTAGAATAATAAATAACCAGCTTGCTATTGAGCAAATCCTTCCGTGTGTGAAGGTATGTTTAACTGCACGTAATTTTCCATTTGACATGCAAAACTATCTGTTAATGTGGCATAGATATATGATAGAACTTACATGTATTACAGTTTTTATTTATTTACAGATTGTCTATTTCTTATTTAGCTGCTATAAATAAAGAGTTTATTTAACCATGATAGATTGTAATTTATTTCATGGCAAGTTATATTGGTTAACAAAGTTGTCTTCCTTGTATGACAGGAGCTGTCAACAGATGCATCTCAGCATGTCCGGTGTGCGTTGGCATCTGTAATCATGGGAATGGCACCTGTCTTAGGAAAGGTATGCTTTATGCATGATTATGTGACAGGGTTTTACAGTGTCCTAATCATTGTAAGGCGGTCCAGGACTGCTTTTTCTCCCTTAAGTAACATATCAGTTATGTGAAGCTAAAATAAACTACCGAGTAGAAGTTTGCTATATAGGAAACCATGGATTGATTATTCATTCCTGACTTATTTGAATGATATTAAATCTATCATTATTGTCAAATGTGGTTGGTCCTGTTTGATTTTTCCAATGAACATTCTTGTTTGTATTTCATTTCTGTAAATTATAATGCAGAGACTCAGGACATACTTGGCAGTAACATATGGATTTGATTTAATGGATTTACTCTGTAATTGCTTATGTGGAATGCAGGAAGCGACAGTTGCACACCTTCTTCCAGTCTTCCTTGCACTTCTGAAAGATGAATGTCCTGATGTTCGTCTTAACATAATAAGCAAGCTCGATCAAGTGAATCAGGTACTCAAATTTCTTCTGTTCTTGTTCAAGTTCCACAGGATCAATTTTCTTTGTTGCAGTGTAGAGGTGGTAGTTGAGTGCATACTACATTTGTTTTCAACTAGCAACAAGGAATAGAACATGTATGATAACATAGAACTTGTTGCATCACAGATTATGAGCAGAGTCTCCTTTTTTATATGCCATGTCTGATTAATATGAATGATGTTCATAAGGAGGGCATGGATACAGACAAGTGGTTATTGTCAGAGAAAGATGCTATATTTACTATGTTCATGCCAGGTTGTATGGTGATTTATATAGGGTCCTTAACACTTAAAACCATTTGGTTCCAAATATCAACTAGAGAAAGTACGGTCACTTTGCACTTCGTGTAGTGCTTGCTAGCCTCGGGGGGGAATCCCTATGCAATCTGAAGATAAAAATCTATCTTTGCCTGCCAAACTGTTGGATTTTCCTTATTTGCAGAGCATTAAATTCACTGAAGAGGTCATTTTGGGCACAATACTTGGAGGAACCTCTCAGTGTAATAGCTCATTGGAATCGGGAGAAACAACACTATAGGATAGGATGATGAGAAGTGACTTTTAGTGGCCAGGGAAGCCACAATGATAGATAAGGTGTTTTTCAGAGGTAAAAAGTTTAATTAATTAATTAAAGTGATTTAATTAATTAATTAAAGTGATTTAATTAATTAATTAATAATTAATAAAATGAAAGTCACTTTGGAGGGACAAGGTGGGCAGGAAGTATAAAGGAGAGGCAAGGGCCTCTATTCTCTCATTCATGTATGATCATCTTTTGATATCTGACTTCTAGCTAGTGAGCCCATATCTTGGGGGTTTTGAGGGTTTTGACTTAACAAACCCTAGAGGACGATTCGGTGGTGAAAGATCCCACCTAGCTTGTCCCAAGCTTGGTCTCGGGGACGCAATACTCCCCCACACCATTCTAATTCAGATCTACTCAGTGCAGGGGTTCTACACTAGCCATAGGCACAGGGAGAGAGGGAGGGCGCACCATTGGGGGTTTCCCGCAAAGGGGGCGCACCATCCATTGAGGGAAGTTTGTTCCGGGTGATTGGCAGGGCTTCTGCAGATTCTAGCACTTGGGTTTTCATTGCAGGGTTTTGGCCATTAGATCTAGTGCATTCCGGAGGAGTTTTATGTACCGTTTGATTTACTGGATGCATTGGACGAATTGGAGGAGAGGAGCACACTTCAGAAAGTGATTTCAATCATTTGATAGATCAGATCTTCACCATTTCGCTTCGGACTTCACCAGGGAGGTAACCGAGCCCTGATCTATCATTCCAGTGGTTTTGTGGAGCATTTGGAGGCCTCTAGGAGGCAAGCCCAATTATCTGGGGTTTCAAGCATTTAGGGGGCCGCACCATTCCTTGGAGGGAGGCTAGATCCATGACTTTGAGAGGGATCTTGGAGATTTGAGTACTCGGGTTGTCCTTGCATTTGCCCGATCTACAATTTGGCATATTCATCGGAGGGTTTGGTGGTTTTTGGCAGCAAGGCCGAATTGTTGAGAGTATCCAGTCTTCCAGCAAAGCGTGACCTATCCAGTTGGGGGTTTGGCACTCCATACGACACAAATCTCTTTTGTACTGATCTTCATTGTGTATTCAGCCTTTGGAGGCTTTCATCTTCTTTTCGGGAGCATTTTGTAGCAGCTCTTATTATGTTTATGGGAGCCATCTGTTGAGCATTCCAAATCGGCCTCACTCTTGTATCTGGTTCTTGCTCATTATATTAATAAGGGTCAGATCTTGCTATTGGTTCCATATTTGGTGTACCTTGTACTTTCATTGATTGTATCTTCAGATCTATGTGTGATAACTGAATATAAACCCTAAGGCCGAATTTAAAAGGTCAATCTGCAAACACACACATACAAACAAGTAAATCAACAAAGTGTTTGACGAAATGCCACAACCAGAAAAAGTTTAAAAATCATGCAAAAACGTGATGTTCCTGGCATATTGGCTTGGGAACATTACATACCCTATCCGACAACAGTCTTCTATTATTTGGGTATCATTTTTCTAGTGTACTTCTTTATTGTATTCTGGCTAAGATCCACTTAGATCTGATCTAGCCGAGTGATTCTCTATTTTCAGCCGCATAGGACATTGTAACCAACAAAAAACTCATAATATATGATTTACAGCCTTTTGTGTCATTCTCTATCTGCATGCTCATTCATATGTTGTAAACAACTTATTTATCTACACACACGTCCAAAAACACCAAGCATGTTAAAACCTGCAGCTTAAACACATCCAGAAACCCCCAGTGTATCAGATCAGACAGTAGACACAATGGATTAACAACTTTTCTTAGACTAGCCGGATCTGGGATATTACACGGACAATGAAGTGGGAATGCCACTTTTAATTTCCAAAACCGAAACGCCTCCATAGTCTAGGCTCATTTAACCAAGCCCAAGGCTTTATAGTGGCACATGTGGGCTCCCCCTATTGAGTGCTCCAATAAAAGACCTCAAGGTGTGTGTATAACAACCTCCATAGGATCTTGTGGGAATAAGTGCCAAAAAGGGTCCATTGGCCGTTATAATCACCTCCCTTAAGTGGAACAACTTCAAAGCATGTGCCGAAGTAGTTAGATCTCCTCAATAAATGCACCAAAACATAGATCCATGTTCATGCATATGAAGCTCAATTACTAACTCCATGAAACAGGGTAGGCACCAAAGGTACTATGCCTCAAAACATGTGCACAAGGAGTGGAGTGACCTAGTATATCATGCATGAATGGTAGCACGTCCTCCAAAAATAACCATAACGTAACCAATACCATGTGCCACCATGTAAAACCATGTGCCCCAAAACCATCAAATCCTATATAAAACCATCGGCATAAGGATGGAGCAACCTATTTAAATGTGCAAGGTCATTAGGCCTCCATAAATGTGCTAGAGTGATGATAAAAGAGAGCACTGCTCTACCTCTAGTAGTTAACCCTCCAAAAGACGTCGTTCCCATTGGACTAGCACTACTTTTTGGACTTTGTAGCTTAAGTGCTAGTTTGATCAGTAACAAAAGCAAAACCAATGTCTAAATGTCAATATCCAATAGCTAGTTTCCCCCCTAAGCAAATATCACATTCCAAATCACCAAATCTAGCCATTGGAAGGCTAGAACTCCTAAGAAGATGTGCCAATGAGGGAGAGTGCCCATAGTTTCAGATGCCTAGGAAAATGTGCCAATGAGGGAGAGCTCCAATAGGTCATCCGTGAAACATAATAAAAAATCCACAAATGAAGGAAATAAACTTTCTCAAACAAAGACACTCCATCAATGAATGGGCCATCTCCAAAGTAATGTGCTCTAGGGGGAAACAATAATAGATGAACAAGTATACAAGTGGACCACCCTCACTAGGACACCTCAACACCCACATAGTGGTCAACATATAAACTGTCACAAGGTAAGTGTCTAGGAGAGTGTCACAAGTAAATGCGCCCCTCATCAAGCCTTGAGCTCCATCGCGTCCACTTGTATTAAATTATGAATCTGACATATGTGATGTGGATGCTAACTGAATGATAACCAATAATGTGTGCATCCAAATAGAAAAATATGGCTCAAAAGCCATCAAACTCCAAATGCAGCGTGCTTGGGCAAGGTCTTCAACCTGGGACAAAATCCTCATGCTATATGAGGGATAACAATCTGCAAGTTGAAGTGAAAGACATGCATGGATAGGATTTAGCTTCCTGATTATGCTAAGTTTTAGCCCATGTATGTGGATAAAGGTGGAGGCGCAAAGGTTGCTTGTTCACTAAGAAAATGTACAAGTAACTACTTTTGGATAAGTTTTGACTTCTCTTATAGATGACAATCAAACACATGTTTGATAAATGATGTGGATGAGATTCTTGTGCACCCATGTGAAGTTAAATTTCAGATCTGTTGTATTTTGATCCCAGTCTGAAGTATCCAATGGTAGATTTGAGAAATTGATTCGCAGAGTTGAAGGATCTGAGAATTCTTAAGTACACCCCCTTGAATCAGCAAAGCCCTAATTCAAAAGTGAAAGGATCTTTGCCAGTGAAAGGGGCATTGATCCTAGACTGTCCTTTTGAAGTTCCCCTTTCATTAAGGGACATCTTGTTGATGGTTACAACTTCGTGAGACATCCTCCAGGACACGTTCTCCTCTGAGACTGAGTTGAGTCGACCTGTGAGAGAGCCCATGTGTTGGGTGTGCCCATGAGATGGGTGTGTCGTTCCTCTCTAGACTGAGATGAGACGATGTGTGCCCCTGTGTGGGGTGAGGATGCCCATGAGATGGGTGTGTCGTTCCTCTTTGGATTGAGATGAGACGATG
>ML784185.1:0-77480 GCA_009831015.1 Picea engelmannii
AAATATATCTCCTGTTTCAAGTTGTGCGAGAAAAAACACTTTTGCTTTAGCATTGGAAATTGCGATCCGTGGCCCACACAACATGGGATAATACGGAATGAAATGAAAGAAACATCGAGAATGAATTGGAAATTGGGAGAACAGCTATAGCATATTATTAGTATTTCATTACATTTTTGCATAATTATTACATAATTATATAGTTGGGTTTTAGATTTAGTTTATTCTAGAGAGGGGTTATGAAATTTTTTCAACAATCTTTCACAGATTCAAACCAAACCTAAATCAATTTTATTGTAAACATTATTCACATATTGATTTTGGTATCAATTTTGATAATGACAATCTTAATAATTTAAATTTACAATTATGGAAATTCAAAATTGAAATTTGAAAGAGTTTTTTTTTCTTATTTCTAAATGTTAAAATTGAAATATTAACATTTATCAATTTTAAGAATCTGAGAAATTCATATTATAGTTGAAATTAATTCTTATTATAAAATAATTTAGCATATTTTTTAAATGTTAATAATATAGATTTTTTTAAATAAATTAAATTTTAAAAAATAAATTTTTATAATTGAAATATTAAATATTCATATGAAATTATAATTTTTTCAAATAAACATAAAATTAAAAAAATATTAAAATTTTTTGTTCAAAATTTTACATATATATATGATATTTTATTACTGGGTTAAACACTCTATTTTTTGGGTTTTTTTGGTGAGAATCAGGTCATGTAAATTTGGATAAAATCATTATTTTTTATTGTTTAAATTACATTTCTAAATACATAAATAAATTTTACATGCTGAAAAACTTTGAGACGTTAAGATTATACAAACTTAACCTAATCACTCAAATATACAAATCCAATCATTCATGATAGAATTTCTAACAAAAAAAAAACAAAGATAAAAGTTTTAAAATTTAACCATCTTTAAACTGCCATGTGAAAAGTTTATGCACAGCAACATAAATGAAAGTAGCGAAAAATGAGGCGATTTGAGTGCAGGGTATGAGTTTCCTCGGGGTTGATGTTAAAGCTATTATAAATTACACGCTCTTTCATGTCAATTAGATTTGACAGACCAGTGTCAGTAACAGTAGCGAAATAGTTATGCCGTAACATAATTAATCTGCCTCCTGGCCCGCGATTGACATCATGCCATGGTATCTGCTATGCAACATGGTACAGAATCCATCGAAATACCATAAAATATGCCTATGTATAGATTCCATTTCTCGCGGAGTGGTTCAGAATCCATCGAAATACCATCAAATATTATGTGTCTCTGTAGATTCCATTTCTCGCCGAGTAGTTTAAATTATTGTTTTGTTTTTAGCTCTAAGATACTGAAGCCATGGTGAACGGGCTTCCACTATATCATTTCTATGCCATCCATTGTGTCGACAGCCCAGCTGGATCTGCCTTCTAATATCGTAGTTTATTGTTCCTTTCTCGGTTCCTGTCGCTCAATAATTGTACTGATCTCAAATCTCAGGTGCTATCTTCCACTTCCATTGGGAGTGGGAATCGCATATTTTCTCAGCCAAAACACAAGGAGCTCCCATATTTCTCAGCCGTGTAGTGATATCCTTCTGTGAAGTGCTGAATGGAAATGGCTGCGACAAAAAGACAGCCCAGGATACTCATTTTACTTGTATGTGCCATTCTATATCCCAGTATTGCAAACGCGATCCGATCCCTGGCAACAGGTTTTCTCACTCATTCATTCCACGGTCTCACCATACTTGTCTGTATTTTGTTGTTTGCAATCCCCCAATAATTGCTCATAAATCCAAAGCTATCATGTTCTTCTGTTTGCAGATAAGAATCATAACTTAAAGGCGTCTGATATCTTGACAGAAAATTCAACAGACTCGATTGTAAGTGTAAAGAGGGCTACTTTTGAGATTTCCTTTTATTGATGATTATTTTTCATTGTCTGCCTTAACCTCACACAGAGTTCTTCTCACCATGATATGATTTTGCAGTTACCCACAGGCGTTCCTGAGACTGAGCAGCACGCAGATCAAGGGCCACAGATGAATGGTTTTGAAGAAAACTGCAGCGATGTAGACGGGGAAGAAGAATGCTTGATAAGACGCACACTAGCTGCTCATGTGGACTACATCTACACTCAGGAGCACAGCCCATAAGGCTCAAATAACAGTAACCCATATTCCTTACTCCCTCCACTTTTAGTAATCCGTTAAGCAATACTTGCAGTTTCGGTGGAAAAATAGGGTTCTGGAGCAGTTCAATATGTTGAAGCCACAGGAAACCTACTAATTCCCTTTTCATGTTCACATACTGGGATTGCAATTTATGTTAACATATTTCAAATATGGACAGATATCACGGAATTTTCCTTTTCACAAATTTGTGCGTTGAGAATTCTGCGATCTTCGCCTGTACCTCGTTAGTCCGAAGCGCGGATTACTCTTTACATTATTTCTACTGGTTGGTTGTTGACTAATATAAAAAATAAGATGGTGTTAGAGATTTTGGGATATTCTGATCGGACTGTGTTTAATTCGGTGATTCTTTTTTATTTTGTTGTGGTTGAATCCCAATTTCTTCTTAACGTGGTATAGTAAATATTTTACCAATTTAAGCATCTTATTTTAAGCATCTGAATAATCTGCAGAAAACTAAATTTGAAGCAAAAACTAAATTTGTAGCAAATTATAATATCACTTAATTTAAGCATATGAGCAAACTTTAAGTAGAATTAAATTAGAATATCCTTTAATTTTCCCATCAGGCTTTTATTGAATTCTATATCAAGTGGTTTAGACTAAATTGAAAAGTTTATAAGTTTTTTTTTCCAATTTTTATTTTTTAAATAAAAAGATTATATTATTTTAAAAAGTCTTCATAGCTATAGATATCAATACATAGTTCAAACTTTGTCACTTTTTCTACCACATGCATGGGAATCACAATAGGTAGTGTGGCAAATCATAACCAAAGTTTAATTAGTGCAAAATTTAATTGTAAATGTATCCTATTTAGACCTGATAACATGACAATAAGAAAAGTGGCGCTTGACACGCTCGTTTGACAAGGAGTCGAATAGGAGGTCCAGACGACAATTGAGGGCGCTCTGGTGATGAAGTTGGTCTACCATGTCCCGACGCATGTCAAAAATCAACTGCAGATGATCCTCCAAGAATCTGCGTGGACTGAACAGTTCTGGCCCTGAGCTCGCAACATTGGACGGGTTGTGGGAAGCTAAAGTTGGTTGTGTTGGTGCTTCCTCGAACCATTTCGGAGGAGTCTCCTCCTCAGCCAGGAAGTAATCTAAGTCTGTCCTGGTGGTCCCATTGAATGGTGCACTGACGTTTGGGGTTGTCCCCCTTGTTGAGTCTTCCAGCCAATGAGGAGGTATTTCTTCCTCTATCACACAACTGCCCAGAGCTGTCGCAAGATGGATAGGGGGGATGGCATTGACAATTGGTTCAGTCGGCACAATGATATCCTCCATCCAACTTGGAGGAATTTCTTCCTCTATTGGACAACCACCTGAAATGATCATGGGATCGACATTTTGAGGCATTGGCTCCAGATTGCCAAGGGGACGTTGAGCATCATCATGCCAATTTTGGTCAAAATGGGGCGGGCCGACATGACTGGTGAATGGGTTGGGAAGCATAGAGAGGGCCAAGGAAGGGCCTAAACGCCAATGTCGGGCTACAAAGCTATAGTAGGTTGACCCTCGTTTGGGTTTGCCCCTTTCACGTGGCATGGCATAAACAAAGTAGAGAGAGATGGTGAAATACATACACTGCTAAATCACCAGGGGGGAGAGACAGGAAATGGACACCAAAGGGGAAATGGAATCAATAGGTGCAGGTGCTCGACCTCAGTGGAGAGAAAGTTCAGGTAGGGAATGAAAAGCCAAGTGCATATGCAAGATAAAATAACCACTGTGAAGTCTTACCTCCATTAAAACCATTGAGATGTCAGGGAAAGGTGCCAAGAGGACTGATTTGATGCTGCCCAACTGCCCTGTACCTGCTCTGGTGAGCCGTAAGTGGTGTTGAATGTGCTCCATTAATATTCCCTTGTTGTTCCGATGCACTATCGCCCTCCCAGCACGAATGCTAAGCATGGTGAATGGACTGAGGGGAAGGCTGATGACGAGGGGCTTTAACTAATCTATTCGCATGTGTGTCAGGTAGCACGAGATCGGCATGTGTCACCCCATCCCGGGGGGGTGAATCGTGTTGAGCCAGCTCCTTGCATTGAATCAGCAACTACGAAGCTAGATGATGTTGAGCATTGATAATGATAGCCTTTGTTTGAGAAGTGACTCCTTCATTAGCCAATTTGTTAGCAACCTTATTAGCCTCACGTCTTATGTGAGAGGTGATAAGAGTGAGAGAAGGATGAAGAAGGGCTTGTAAGTTATTTAGAGGGCTAGAAGACGCCAACTTGGAGTGATTTTCTCTATATTAGTTCCATTTATGATTTTGGTTGTATGTGAAATGATTATTTTGGAGTCCCTTCAATTTCAATGATGAGGTGAGTGAGGTTTAGATCAAAGACTAATTGTAATCCTATGATGAGATCCCGAAGTTCCGCTAAATTGTTTGTATCATGTCCCAGATATCCGACCATGAGATATTGGAGTTGGTTTGTGTTGTCTCTCATAACTGCCCAAGTCCTACCAGGTTTTTTTTTCCAAATATTACCTAAATTAAACATGTATTTATTACACTTCCACCAATTTAATGTGAAACTAAAATGAGAGACAAAAGTACTAATATGTAAAGTAAATGTAAGACACGTGAGTATTAATATTTTTTACTCCTTTATTTTATAAAATCTAAATAAGTTAACCATTATTTTAATGTGAAATTAAATTAAAGAAAAAAAATACTAAACACCAATAAAAATCTAGACTAACTATTTTTTTATGAATTATTATTTTTTAAATATTATTTAAAAAAATTAATAATAATAAAAAAATATAAATTAAGAAAACTAATGAAATTATCATCATTTTCCTTGGTGATAAAGAAAACTAAACCAAGTTATAATAAAGAAAACTAAACCAAGTTATAATAAAGTTATTATTATTTATTATTTTTGTAAAATAAAAAAATTATACATAATAACATTGAAAATAATTTAGTAGGTTCTTTTTAAACGAAAATGCCCTATAAAGACTGAAATCAAAGATTGTAACATGTGTATTTTTGGATTACTCTTCGAATATAAAAAAATATATTAAAAATAATTAAAAATTTTAATAAAATAAAATAATTATTAATAATGTTAAAAATTTTAAAAAGTAATTATCATTTTATTTATTGAAACGAAGAAAGAAGAAATAAATAATAATATATAAAAAAGAAAAAAACAACATTCCTTAAAACTTAAAAAAGATCACTTTCAATTTAAAGCTTTTCAAATCTATGTTTTCATAGGAATTGTTAAAACATGTTAAGTGTGATAACAAATAAATTTTAAATAATATTAAAAGATAGGACAAGTAAAGTAAAGTCCTTAACATATCAATAAAGAAATTTATATCTTAAAGACTTAATGAGGATGATGGTGATTAATGTTTATTGAATAGAATTTGGTCTATTTAGTATATAACACATCCAATGGCACTAAAATGATGTTTAAGTTGGCTTCATTTCAATTTTTTTTATAAAGTATATACTATCAAATTAAAATATAAGTGGCTATTTATATGTGTACTATTAAATGTACCACATGCATGCATACATTCAAATGATGTAGTGTATTTTTGTCATTAAATGAACCCCACACACACATTGATAAAAAGTACTTGTATTACTAAACTTCTTTCACTAATTGGTTACTTGTTATTACACATAGACACACACATTGATAAAATGTGATTGTATTAATAATTTTCTTTCAATAATTGGTCACTTGTTATTATTAATAAATTATTTTCACTAATTGGTCACTTGTTATTATTAATAAATTATTTTCACTAATTGGTCACTTGTTATTATAGATGATAGAATTCATTGAAATTTCAACTAAGGATTATCTAAACATCTATAGATTGGGCTTAGACTCCTATACAAATATAGCCAAAGTCACTACTATAAAGTCGAGATATCCTACAAACATATAAATATAAAATGATTGGCCCCACATGTACATAGGAAATCGAGAAGAACATTTAAGTAACAATAAAAATTGTATGCATTATACCACATCAATTGATATTACGAGGTTTAAAATCATAAAAAATGAAAGAAATATATTACCTAGATATAGGGTGGGGTAGGGAGAGAGAGGAGTTTAATGAATATGTGGGTTTAAACTAGGTTTGTATACACACTTTAAGATCCACAATGACTTATTCATTCTGTGTTGATTCTCTTCTTCCTCTTTGTTATTCCATGCCCCAAGCCCTCTTTGTGACACATGAATCTCACATCTACATGACTTTATACAATTTCTTAGGCATTACAAGGCTCGACATATCCCCCAAATATCACATATCATCCTATTTTATGTGTTCTCTCATCAATCTAGGATCCACCCAAACATTTAACCAAAAATTTAATTAGAAATTGAGGATTTGACCAAGATATAAAAAAACTACCCAATGGAAGGACTTCTACTAATGAGTGTGATGTAAACATTGATATAATGATGACTCAAAATCCAACCTCTCTTCTACCAATATATTTGATTGGTTTTTGTTTTGGGAAAGAGAATATAATGTATGATATGGGTAGCATGGATCCTTTTGACCTGATTGGGTGATGCAAAGAATATAATGTTTTTAGAATCTCCATTAATCTCATATCAATTTGTTGGTTAAATTAAAATAAGGAAGAAAAAAAAGGAAATAATGTATTCCATCACTTTCCATAATACTTGTCCAAGGCTTATAAGAGTTGTCTCATGCCACCATATTAAGGTATATATAAAAAGAGGTATTAAAAATGTCAAGAAAAAAAATGGATACCTAGGATATCTAGTGAAAAATGGGGTTTTTTAATTGGAAAGGTGTATTTAAGGGAGGTTTGACAAAATGATATTGGAGTGTATTCTTTAATATCTATTAAAATTAAGGGCATTCTTTAATATCCCATATTGAATGTATGTGTTATGTCATAGGTTCACTAAGTGAACTCCCTCATCCGTTGGGTGCAAATATGCTAACAGTGAAATAAGATAGGACCAAAAAACTATACTTTGTCATCTAAGCTTGCCTCCTTTTGTAATTCACCCTCCTTAACCTTATTCTCTACAATTATAGTTCAATGAAAGAGTGAATTTCATTCAATACTTTATTTAATTCCTTGTGGTAATAATATATAGATTTTAAGGTGGCATATAGAGAAAACTGTGGGGTTCACTTGGCCCTTTATTTGAACAATCTAAGACATCTTTGGCTCCAAACTAGAATTTCTTTAGACGATGCTAAGATTATTCTTCTCCTTTTCCTTTTGGATTTCCTAATTGTGGCATGTATAATTGGAAATAAATAATGAAACACAAGGACACCATCGATGCGTGAATATTAGAATTCTTAAATTCCTTCATCCTACATCTCTTTAGAGAGAAAAACTCATGACCTCTCACAAATCAAATAATTTTCAATGAGGGGATTGAGAAGGGGTCTAAATTGATCTTCAAACATACTAAATATGTTGAACATAGTACATGTGTTATCACTGAATAGGGAAAATGATATTTATAGTCCCCCCGCCTTAGTAAAAATATTGTTTGGGATTGTGCAAGCTAATGCTTCCCTCTTGTGACATGTTAGTTGTAATGGAAATCTAGAAAAACAACAATCTACTGACTTGGAGGAATTACTAGAGGAACATGAACAACCTATTAGAATATGATGTAAAAAGATGAAACATAGGAAATTAAATTAACTTATGAAATATATAACTTTTATTATGAAATATTTGTATAAATCAGAAAACAAATCATGTTCTTCTAAGAGTGCTATGTTATCTTTCCTCTAAAATATAATGCATATGTTCATGTTATACAGGTTATACATTAGTTTAATATCTAAATGAATTTTTTTATTGAAACAAATTTGTACAATTGTAGATAAAAATATGTTCTTTTGTGCCACTATTTTTGCATATTTTTAAAAAATGAATAAAGTTGGTTAATCCATGAAATTATGAAGTCAAACGTCAAGACTATGTTTGAGGGTCTTAACATAATCAATCAATTTATTTATTCTACTGTATATATATTAGTGTGTGTAGTTTTATCAATGATGGATATGTGGACCATATTTAAAAAACTTGTCAAAATGAAGATAATAATAGGGAGCTAGAAAAATGAGTGTGTTTTTGTTTATGCAATCTGAACCACCAAGTTCATCACTCTAAAGCTAAAACCAAAATAGCCAACTCATTCAACACATAGAGGAAATCAAAATATCCCTCTTTTTTTGTTTGAATTCATGGGAACACACACATGTTTTAGTTATAAATCGTTGTGCACATTATAGTTATAAAAGTGCACACACATTTTAGTTCTAAAATCATGCACATGTTTTGGTTATAAAAACATGCACAAATTAGTTTTACATAAAATAATAACCATGTAAAAATTTCTCACCTTGACATTTTTCAAAAGAAATATTTAGCACCAAAACCTAGTTTTCCTCTCCTAGCCATAGTCAAGGTCCCTAGACCCATCCATTTTTGTAAAAATACCTAATGGTTCCTAGGATACTACTCGAAGGTGACATAGCCTATAGAGAGGGCATGTTTCATGGTTAGATACCTTGTTCATAGTACTTGAGGCCTAGAAGCTTCATTTTCCTATGTATGGTCCTTGTTCCTTTTTAACCATGGTCTGGGGTCCTAGATGCATCACTATTACCTAAAACAAATTAATGAAGTCCATATCTCACTTAGAGGCCAAAGATCCAATGGAAATCTCCTGCGATGTTTCAATGCAACTTTCATGATGCTTCAACCCAATAAGAAGTGTTAAATCCTAAGGCCCTTTATATCCTTCCTTTACCATTTTCAAGACCCAAAGACCTATAATTTGTCTTGCTGAAAACATCATAATTTCCCTTGGTAAACCACTTATGGTTGAAACATCCATAAAATAGGGCATTTTTAGTCATTTGTAGGTATTTTTCCTGGTGATTTAAGCCAAGAAGCTTCATTTAGGGCACAATGCCCTTGTTTTCCTCCATTAACCTTCATTAAACCTTGATACCTATTATCATCTCACAACTAACCTAGTCATGGTGCCACTTCCCATATCCCACTTTAAGGTAATTGATACAATACAGAGGTCATATGTTATGGTTTAGGGACTCATTCATGGTGCTTGATCTTGAGAAGTAAGGTTTAGGGATGGAGGCTCTTGTTCCCTCCCCTGACTATATTTAAGGACCCGAGACCATCCATGATGCCCAAGAGATTGTAATGACACCCATACTTAACTATAATGCCAAAACATCCCTAGAGATTGGTTGTGTCATGGTTTCTATGTGTTGTTCATGGTGTTTCAACTCAAGAAGGTTAAATTAGGGCATAAAGACATTGTTTCCCTCTTAATTATGTTTACACATTGAGACCCATTTCTAGTGCATGAAAACTACTCATGGCACCTATATCCCACTTGGAGGCCAAAGTTCTCGTGTGTTGGTTCAAATATTTGTTCGAGGATCTTAAGCTTAAGAAGCTTCAAAAAGATCCTAAGGAACCCTTTTTAATTCTTTGATGAAATTCAAGGCCTTGTGAGCTAGCCATGGTCCATAAAACCTTCCAATTCCATCCATATCCAAATACAAGGCCAAAGAAACCCTAGAGGGGTGTGGTTCCATGTTGTTTCTTAGGGTGCTTGATTATGAGGATATTTTTTGGGGCCTAAAGGCCTTATTAGCTTTCCTTTACATTGTTTATACCTTAAGAACTATTCTTGGTGCTCAAGACCTGATTCATTGTTCCCATATCCCTCTAGTAGGATAAATATACCCTACAATGGTCTCCTTTGGTAGGTCAAGGATGCATTCATGCCACTTGAGGCCAAGAAGCTATGTTTAGGGCTTGATGTTGTTGTTTCCCTCCACCAACTATGGTCAAGGGTATAAGGCTATTTTTTCCCTATCATGACCATGGTTGATGCCTTAAGACCCATCTACAATGCACAAAACATCTTAATTGCATCTATATCCAACATCTATATTAAAGACCCCTTAGTGAGGGCTTGTGTAATGGTTTATAGGTTTTTTCCATGGCACTTGAGCCCGAGAAAGATTTGTTAGGTATTAAGGCCATTTTTTCCTTCCTTTATCATTTTTAAACCTCAAGACCCATTTCCAAAGAAAAAAACCTACTCAATGTGCTCATATCGTACTCAGAGGCCTATAAAGAACCCCTACAAAGAATTTGAGTGTTGGTTCAAGAAATGTTTCAAGGATCTTGAGCTTGAGAAGATTCAACAATATACCAAGGCACTGATTTTCTTTCCTTGACCATGGATAAGGCCCTGCAACCCATCGTTAGTGCACAAAACCTCCTAATGGAATCCAAATCCAAATTTGATGCTAAATACCCCTAGATCGTACTAATGTTGCGATTTCCAAGTGTTTCCCATGGTGATTGAGCTCAATAAATTAATTTTATGGATTAAGGCCCAAGTGTTTTCCTACCCTAACCTTGGCACTTCAGCACAAGAAGGTTCATTTAGGTCTTATTCCCCTTTTTCACCCTCCCCTCCCTTGACCATGTTTAGGCCTCGGGACCCACATCTAGTGTACAAAACCTACTCATGTAACTAGTATCCCACTTGGATGCTAAAGAACCCCACTTGGTTTTACTCAACCATTTCAATCAAAGGAACATATAACATTCATTCCTCCACCAGCAAGATATTCATCCACAATGGAATTTCTCTTAGTAACCTCCCTCTGGCTCCCTCGTAAAATACCACTTCTTCCTTTGAGAATGGTTGGTTACTTTCTGTGGTAAATTTAATGATGTATCCTTCCAGGGTAGTTTGGACCCAAAAGTCCACATCTCGACAAATCTAGTGATCCAACTTGTGAAGAGAAGTGAGCCTCTCAATCGTTCAATCAAATCTTTTCTTGACGCAATCTTTAAATTTTGGTGCTTCTTGCAACTGGTCAACCACTGGTAGACCTCCTTTGGGAATCAGATCCAGAAGATTTCGTATTGATCGTTGGTTGGTTCAGAATAAAATATTTTTTCCTTCAAGACCCTTAAACGTTTTTTAGTAACTCAGATTCTTGAAAGATAAACTTGTCACACCTTCTTTCCCACCATCTTTCAATGTCATATTTAAATATGTGATGTTGCATCCTCTGAAAACTCGCTCAAAATTTATGTCTCGACAATGGAACCATTTGTTGGTGCAAATTTGTAGACCGGGTTCTCGAAGGTTACCAACAAAGGTACTGTTTAGTCTAGTTGTGTTGTCATATTCAACCTTCCACAACGGAAGGCGGTGTTACCTGAAGCACAACCGAGACTTTTTGTGATAAAGTGAATTACAAAGGACACATCATCATATCTAGCACATCGTAGCACATAACCATAATCAGGTGTAAAGAGATCATAGCATAAGGGTCCTTAGATAAAAAAAAGACAGTGAACAGTTTGTGTTGTGCAACGTTAAAGTGAACAAATGCATTGCATAAGTTGTTAGAATAATAACGCAATTAGTAAATACACACCACGAGATAGGTTACATGGAAGTAGATCAATCATTCATCCATAAAAAAACAAAAAAAATGTATGCCTGAATACTCCTTTCTTTATTATAATATCTCAGACTAGTGAACATAGAGTAGATCATTCATATTACAGCTTACATACCAGAGCCAAAATTAGGTTTCACTTGACAAACATATTCTAGCCAAATAGTTTCTTGTAAACTAGTAAAAAATATGAATATCAACAGAACAATACAACAAAAATGCATGACAATTTTGAAAGTCCCAACAACAATAACAAAAATAGCCAACCAACCCTTTATTGTTACAACCCCAATTTATATTATTCCCTTTTTTTTTCTTGATTATGTTGTTACACTTTCTTGATTTTTCATCCTTCTAGCATGCGCTCGAAGCTTCTAGGATTTCCTGATTCTTCCTCCAACTGGCGCATCACTCTTTTTCCTTGTCAGTTCTCTAGTAGTTAGCTTTGTGCCACATGGATTCCTCATTGTTGTGCTCTATTTTTTCGCAAAACATTTATGCATCCGAAAAATTGGTTCGTCAAAACGGAGGGACCAACATAATACATAATCACATTCCCATTGGGTACCTCTGATCCAGATGGATATCGGTGGCCACCCACCTTTTCCAACTGGCTCAAAACAATTTTCTGACATTTTTGGCAATTTACTATTTTTAGTAGTTTTTACTTACGGGGCCATTTTGAAGGCCTAAATGAAGTTTTTTCGGTATCGAGCTCATAAATGATAGTTGAATGCATAATTGATCCACCAAAATGAATCTCCTCAACGATACCTTTCCAACGGGCTATCACACACCTAAAACGGAGATCGTATGCAAAAGTTACAACCCCGGGAAGTTGATGTACTAACTTACCCAAACGAGGCCCACATGACTTTTGGTGCTTCATCTCCTAGGGTTAGGTTTTTGGATGTCTAGGGTTTTTGGAATTCCTGTTTATTGTAAAAAGGCCTTTAGAGCCTCATTGTAATCATCTTCTTGTGAATGCGTGCTGTCGTCACATCTCTTCTCATAGATAAGCCGCCACCATTCCAACAAGCTTGTTTCTGCTGCATTTTACAGTTTCAGCTTATTTCGTTATTGAATAGAAAACCAGTTTTATTGTATCTCTGTTATTTTGTGTTAAGAACCTATTAATAATCTGTATTCATTTCGTTCTGCTCATAAAATCTGGATCAGTGGTATCAGAGCGGTCTGCTCCTTGTCGTCTTAATGCATGTCCCCAACGAGGTCGGAGTACAAAGAGTTGGGTCTCAAGCTTGTTTATCTTGAGGATAGAAGCTCTCGCATGCCCAAGCGAACTCCCATGGTAGGAGAAAATAAATATGACAGGACAGGATATCCTTTCAAACTGTTGATTGAGGAATCCCTCACGCAACAGAGGAATGAGATGATGGATAGTTTTGCGCAAATCCTTCCGCGACTACTAACAGGAAATGCATCTTCTTCGAACTGAGGCGTCGACCCTT
Source organism: Picea engelmannii (assembly GCA_009831015.1). Lineage (NCBI taxonomy): Eukaryota > Viridiplantae > Streptophyta > Pinopsida > Pinales > Pinaceae > Picea > Picea engelmannii. The sequence continues at coordinate 13,204 of ML784185.1, forward strand.
CAAGGTACAAATAAAATTTGATATTCCTATATTTGAAGGTCAGATAGACACAGATTCTTTAGACAAGTGGTTGAATCTACTAGAAGGGTATTTTTCTGTTCATAAATTTTCGAATAGAGAAAAGATTACTTTTGCACTCCTCAAAGCCGTTTCCCATGTCAAAGATTGGTGGGAAACTTTCTGTGAGCAAAAGGAAATAGAGGAAACCTCATTATTTTCAGTCATGACCACCTGGGAATCCTTCAGGGATGCTATGAAGGAACAATACTACCCTGTCGAAAGTTATGATGACCTGTATACCAAATGGACCATACTGCGGCAAGAAAGAGACCAAGCAGTGTCAGATTTCACAAATATCTTCCATACCTTGTGCACCAAGTTGGGTATCAAAGATTCAGAGTGACTTCTAGTGCTCAAGTATCGCAGTTCTCTGCATAGATACATCTAGACTTAAATGGAATTTCTGGACATCTCATCCTTGGGTGTGGCCTATCGATATGCCGTCAAAATCGAGCAAAAGCTCAAACAAAAGATGCGGCAATTTGGGCCTAGGAACCCCTCACAACAAAAGCCAGGAAAGGGTGGCCCCAAAACACTGAACAAAGGAAAAAGAAAATATGGACAATATCAAGACAACCAGTACAAGCCGCAAGCAAAGAAGGATACTGGAAAGACAAAGAAAGATACCGGGAAGTGGTGCGACTTCCATAAGAGCCCTTGGCATAACATTGTTGACTACTGGTCAAAGAAGTTGTTTGTGGCTGAAGTGAAAGCCTTTGAATTAGATGCAGATTCTAACTCCAAGACAGAACTAGAAAGGGGAAGACAGATCGTTGACATGGAACCCAGTGCCACCATTTCTACCACCAAGCTCCAGCCTGGTGAACCAGACAAGCTAGAAGAAGGAGAGCACCTCTTCCATTCATAGATGTGGGTAAAAGGCACCCCGCTGCACTTCATCATTGATAGTTGTAGCTAGAAGAACCTCATCTCAGCAGAGGTCGTCAAGCAGCTGGACCTGCCAACAACGCCGCACCCACAACCCTACACCATTGGATGTCTCCTCCAAGGAAGCGATCTCCGCGTCAGCCAACAGTGTCAACTGTCGTACGACATCAAGCCCTTCAAAGACGAGGTATTGTGTGATGTTGCTCCTCTCGAAGTTTGTGATGTTCTTTTGGGCCAACCTTATTTATGGAAACGTCATGCCGTATATGAGTCTAGGCCTCGTAGTGTTATTATTACTTTGAACAGGAAATTGTATAGGATACCTGAGGCAGTCCCACCTAGTGCTATTTCCTTGATCTCTGCTAAGAAATGCAAGAAGGTCATCTCTTAGATGGGGAAGTTTGTGTTCTTCATGATTCACTCTCAGAATAAGTGAAAGATCGTAACCATATCCAGGGTCTCTGCGGTCGACCTCTCCACACAGCAGAAGAAAGTATATAAGGTCATGGAAGAATACTCAGATATATTCTCCTCACTTACAGGGGTACCTCTGCACTGCCAGGTCAAGCACCCCATCGATTTGACCCCCGGCGCACCGCTGCCCAATGGGCCAGTCTATTGTTGCTCTTTGTTAGAGAATGAGGAGATCAAGTGACAGATCCAAGAACTGCTCCACAAGGGCCACATCCACCCCATCTCCTCACCTTGTGGGAGCCCAATCGTGCTGGTACAGAAGAAATATGGAACTTGCCGACTCTGTATTGATTACCAGGCTCTGAAAAAATCATTGTCAAAAATCGGTACCCGATTCCCCGAATCGATGACCTCCTTGATCAACTCATGAGGGCCAAATAATTCAGTAAGATTGATCTGAAGTCTGGCTACCACCAGGTCCCGATAGAACAGACAGATGTATGGAAGACCACCTTCAAGTCAAAGGAAGGACTGTTTGAATGGTTGTTCATGCCCTTTGGTTTGACAAATGCTCCAACCACTTTCACGAGGATGATGGAGGATATCCTGTGACCATTCACCAATACTTTTGTAGTGGTGTATCTGGATGACATTCTAATTTACAACAAGACTTGGGCCGAACACTTGCAGCATACCAAGCAGGTTCTACACACCCTTTGGCAGCACAAGCTATATGCCAACCTGGAAAAATGCTCCTTCGGCATGGACAGGGTCCATTACCTAGGCTACATCATTGATCAACATGGCGTACATGTGGATCCAGCCAAGATCCAAGTCATCCGTGACTGGCTAGCCCCAACAACACTCACTGAGCTTCGGAGCTTCTTGGGTCTTGCTAATTTCAACCGCAGGTTCGTGTTGGGTTTCTCCCATATTGCATGGGCCCTCAACCAAATAAACAGGGGTGGTGGTAAGGAAAAATTTGCATGGGGCCGGTCCCAACAACAAGCATTCAATGAATTGAAGCAGCGCTTGTGCTCAGCCCCAATACATTCACTACCAGACCTGCAACATCCCTTTTAGATCAAGACAGATGCTTCAGACTATGCTGTGGGTGTCGTTCTCACTCAGCACGACCACCTCATGGCCTATCATAGTGAGACATTGTCAGATACTGTCCATAAGTACCCTACTTACGACAAAGAAATGTACTCCATTTTGCAAGAATGACGCTAATGGAGACATTACATTCTTGGGAAGGAGACAGTCATCCACACTGATCATAAGCCACTACAGTTCATGCAAACACAAGGAAAATTGTAGAATGACCGCCATCAAAAGTGGTCCACATATTTGCAGCAATTCCACCTCAACATCAAGTATAAAACAGGAAGCACCAATCGCGTCACTGATTGCCTCAACAGACCCCCAGTCAAGACACTCACCACGGTGATAGACTCTTGCGGCCATGAGACATCTGGATCGCCCCGACTCTATGAGATAGACCTTGACTTCGCCACCACCTACCAAATGTTGGGTGCAAATGCAGTTGTCCATAATTTCCATCTTCAGGATGGGTTGTTATGTCGACTGGGCCATATCTGTGTTCCATCAAGTGAGCAAGCGAAGCTGATCTGGGAAGCCCACTACAATCGGGTGGCAGGACACTTCGACATCAAAAAGACAATGGCGATGCTACAGAAACATTTCTACTGTCCGAAACTTCGACAGGAGGTCGACAAGTATATCAGGTCTTGCACTGCCTGCGCTATTTCCAAACCGACCACTAAGAAACAAGGCATGTACACCCCTCTTCCTACTCCTGACAGGCCATGAAAATCCATCTCAATGGACTACATGTCGGGCCTCCCATCCACCAAGCGGGGAAATGACTGTGTTTTTGTGGTTGTTGATCACTTTTCTAAGATGACGATTATGGTTTCCTGCAAGAAGAGCATCACAACAGAGGCCACTGCCAAGCTCTTCTTTGAATGAGTCTAGGTACATTTTGGAATCCCACAAACCATTTTCTCAGATCGGGATAGTCTATTTCTCAGCACAATCTGGTCGAGCCTCTGGTCACTGCTGGACACCAAGCTCACAAAATCCACTGCCTTCCACCCCCAGACTGATGACCAAACCGAGGTTGTAAATCGAATGATTGTGCATATCCTTCGCATATATAATTCAAAGAACCCTCTCACATGGGATGAGAGCCTTCCCTATGTCCAACATAGCTACAACCGAGCCTTGCATAGCTCAACCGGCCACAACCCCTTTCAAGTGGGATTGGGATTCCAACCATTGGGTCCCATAGATGTTGCACTTCCCCTTGCGGTCACCTCGACTGACTCATCTCCTGCTCCAACTGAAGATGACAAAGCCACCCGCTTCATTGAGCGGATCCAACACATCCGCCAATAGGTTTAGGATATCCTACAGAAGTCCAATGACAAGTACAAACAAAGCCATGATCAACATTGGGTGCTACATAAGTTTCAAGTGGGCGACAAAGTTTGGTTGCACTTGCATAAAGAACACCTTACAGGACCCCATCGGAACCTTCGCCCACTACATTATGGACCGTACACTATCACCAAGGCTATGGGGGATAATTCTTTTGAGATCAACATTCCTCCTTTCCCTGGCCTGCACTGAGTGTTCAACGTGGATATCCTTCGCCCTTATTTCCCACCATTATTGGACACCTCAGAAGTAGCAGAAAAACTGACACCAACAGAGCTCAACCCTGACTGCATACAACAGGCATCCAATGATCAGATTGTGGACAGACAGATCAAGGGCACTTGACAACAAAGGATCCAGCTTTATCGAGTCGTCAAAGAAGGAAAGATCCTGCACCAAGGAAAGTGGCTCACCCAGGGCCAAATTCATCCAGATGGATATCGGTGGCCACCCACCTTTTCCAACTAGCTCAAAAAAAATTTCTGACATTTTTGGCAATTTACTATTTTTAGTAGTTTTTACTTCCGGGGCCATTTTGAGGGCCTAAATGAATGTTTTTCAGTATCTATCTCATAAATTATAGCGAAAGGCATGATTGATCCCCCAAACTTAATCTCCTCGATGATACCTTTCCAACGGGCTATCACATGCCTAAAATGAAGATCGTATGCAAAAGTTATGACCCCGGGAAGTTGATGTACTAACTTACCCAAACGGGGCCCACATGACTTTTGGTGCTTCATCTCCTAGGGTTAGGTTTTTGGATGTCTAGGGTTTTTGGAATTCCTGTTTATTGTAAAAAGGCCTTCAGAGCCTCATTGTAATCATCTTCTTGTGAATGTGCGTTGCCGTCACATCCCTATTCAGAGATAAGCCGCCACCATTCCAGCAAGCTTGTTTCTACTGCATTTTACAGTTTCATCTTATTTCGTTATTGAATAGAAAACCAGTTTTACTGTATCTCTATTATTTTGTGTTAAGTACCTGTTAATAATCTGTATTCATTTCATTCTGGTCATAAAATCCGGATCAGTGGTATCAGAGCGGTCTACTCCTTGTCGTCTTAATGCATGTCCACAACAAGGTCAGAGTACAAAGAGTTGGGTCTCAAGTTTGTTTCTCTTGAGGATAGAAGCTCTCGCATGGCCAAGCGACCTCCCATGGAAAGAGAAAAGAAAGATTATGGAACAAGAGATCCTTTCAAACTTTTGATTGAGGAATCCCTCATGCAACAGAGGAAGGAGATGATGGATTGTTTCACGCAAATCCTTTGGCGACTACCAACAAACGACGCATATTCTTCGAACGGAGGTGCCGCCCCATTCAAGGTACAAATAAACTTTGATATTCCTATATTTGAAGGTCAAATAGACACAGATGCTTTAGACAAGTGGTTGAATCTACTAGAAGGGTATTTTTTTGTTCATAAATTTTCGAATAGAGAAAAGATTACTTTTGCGCTCCTCAAAGCCGTTCCCCATGTCAAAGATTTGTGGGAAACTTTCTGTGAGAAAAAGGAAATAGAGGAAACCTCATTATTTTCAGTCACGACCACCTGGGAATCCTTTAGGGATGCTATTAAGGAACAATACTACCCTGTCGGAAGTTATGATGACCTGTATACCAAATGGACAACACTCCGGCAAGAAAGAGACCAAGCAGTGCCAGATTTCACAAATATCTTCCATACCTTGTGCACCAAGTTGGGTATCAAAGATCCAAAGCGACTTCTAGTGCTCAAGTATCGTAGTGCTCTGCATAGATACATCCAGACCGAAATGGAACTTCTGAACATCTCATCCTTGGGTGCGACCTACCAATATGCCGTCAAAATAGAGTAGAAGCTCAAACAAAAGACACAACAATTTGGGCCTGGGAACCCCTCACAAAAAAAGCCAGGAAAGGGCGGCCCCAACCCACCGAACAAAGGACAGAGAAAATATGGACAATATCAAGACAACTAGTACAAGCCACAAGAAAAGAAGGACACTGGAAAGACAAAGAAAGATACCGGGAAGTGGTGCGACTTCCATAAGAGCCCTTGGCATAACACTGTTGACTGCCACTCAAAGAAGTCGTTGGTGGTCGAAGTGAAAGACTCTGAATCATATGCAAATTATGACTCCGAGACAGAACCAAAAAGGGGAAGATGGATCATTGATGTGGAACCCAGTGCCACCGTTGCTACCACCAAGCTCTATCCTGGTGAACCAGACGAGCCAGAAGAAGGAGAGCACCTCTTCCATTCACAGATGTGGGTAAAAGGCACCCCGCTGCACTTCATCGTTGATAGCGGTAGCCAGAAGAACCTCATCTCAATAGAGGTCGTCAAGCGGTTGGATGTGCCAACAACGTCGCACCCACAACCCTACACCATTGGATGGCTCTGCCAAGGAAGCGATATCTGTGTCAGCCAATAGTGTTGACTGTCATACGACATCAAGCCCTTCAAAGATGAGGTATTGTGTGATGTTGCTCCTCTCGAAGTTTGTGATGTTATTTTGGGCAAACCTTATTTATGGAAACATCATGTTGTATATGATTCTAGGCCTCATAGTGTTATTATTACTTTGAACATGAAATTGTATAGGATACCTGAGGCAATCCCACCTAGTGCTATTTCCTTGATATCTTCTAAGCAATGCAGGTAGGTCATCTCTCAGATGGGGAAGTTTTTCTTCTTCATGATTCGCTCTTAGAATAAGCGAAAGATCGCAACCACATCCAGGGTCTCTTTGTCCAACCTCTCCACATAGCAGAAGCAAGTACATAAGGTCATGGAAGAATACTCAGATATCTTCTTCTCACCTACAGGGATACCTCTGCACTGCCAGGTCAAGCACCCCATCGATTTTACCACCAACTTACCACTTCCACCTGGGCCAGTCTATCATCACTCTTTGTTAGAGAATGAGGAGATCAAGTGACATATCCAAGAACTGATCCACAATGGGCACATCCTCTCGAGCTCATCACCTTCCGGAGCCCAATCGTGCTGGTACAGAAGAAAGATGGAACCTGACGAATCTGTATTGATTACCGCGCTCTGAATAAAATCATTGTCAGAAACCTGTACCCAATTCCCCGAATCGATGACCTCCTTGATCAACTCATGGGGGACAAATACTTTAGTAAGATTGATCTGAAGTCTGGCTACCACCAGGTCCCGATAATACAAACATATGTATGGAAGACCACCTTCAAGTCAAAGGAAGGACTATTTGAATGGTTGGTCATGCCCTTTGGTTTGAAAAATGCTCCAGCCACTTTCATGAGGATGATGGACGATATCCTGTGACCATTCACCAATACTTTTGTAGTCATGTATCTGGATGAAATTATAATTTATAGCAAGACTTGGGCCAAACATTTGTAGCATATTCAGCAGGTTTTGCACACCCTGCGGCATCACAAGCTATACGCCAACCTGGAAAAATGCTCCTTCGGCATGGACAGGGTCCATTTCCTGGGCTACATCATTGATAAGCATGGCGTACATGTGGATCCAGCCAAGATCCAAGTCATCCGTGACTGGCCAGCCCCAACAACACTCACTGAGCTTCGGAGCTTCTTGGGTCTTGCTAATTTCTACCGTAGGTTCGTGTTGGGTTTCTCCCATATTGCATGGGCCCTCAGCCAAATAAACAGGGGTGGTGGTAAGGAAAAATTTGCATGGGGCCGGTCCCAACAAAAAGCATTCGATGAATTGAAGCAGCGCTTGTGCTCAGCCCCAGTACTTTCACTACCAGACCTGCATCATCCCTTTGAGATTGAGACAGATCCTTCAGACTATGTTGTGGGTGTCGTTCTCACTCAGCACGGCCACCCCGTGGCCTACAATAGTGAGGCTTTGTCAGATACTATCCATAAGTACCCGAATTACGATAAAGAAATGTACCCCATTGTGCAAGCATGCCGCCAATGGAGACATTACATTCTTGGGAAGGAGACCAGGGATGATTTTAAGGATGGAAATTTATTTTAAAATGTATAAACCTTGGCGAATCTTACTAATCCTTCATATGTCAAATATAAATGTTTGGCGATATTTTTGTAAAAATATTCAAACTTCTAAGTATTTTATATAGTTTTTATAAACTTTTGGCGATTTTTTAGGTAAAATAATTTTATTCTATAGAATTTGGGCGAATCATTTTTAAAATAGCGAATCTCATTTTTGGAAAAACCATGGAAAATTAGCCCATGAGCGAAATTTAGCCCCTAAAATCATCCCTAAAGGAGACAGTCATCCACACTGATTATAAGCCACTGCAGTTCATGCAAAGACAGGGAAAATTGCAGAATGACTGCCATCAAAAGTGGTCCACATACTTGTAGAAATTCCACCTCAACATCAAGTATAAAATAGGAAGCACCAATCGCGTCGTTGATTGCCTCAGCACACCGATAGTTGTCGCACTCACCGCGGTGCTAGAATCTTGTGGCCATGAGACATCCGGATGGCCCCAACTCTATGAGACAGACCCTAACTTTGCCACCACCTACCAAATGTTGGGTGCAAATGCAGTTGTTGATAATTTCCATCTTCAAGATGGGTTGTTATGTCATCTGGGCCATATCTGTGTTCCATCAAGTGAGCGAGCGAAGACGATCTGGGAAGCCCACTACAGTCAGGTGGAAAAAAAAATTGGCATCAAAAAGACAGTGGCGATGCTACAGAAACATTTCTACGGGCCAAAACTTCGACAAGAGGTTGACAAGTATATCAGGTCCTGCACTGCCTGCGCCATTGCCAAACTGACCACTAAGAAACAGGGCTTGTACACCCCTCTTCCTACTCCTGATAGGCCATGGGAATCCATCTCAATGGACTACATGTCGAGCCTCCCATCCACCAAGTGGGGAAATGACTGTGTTTTTGTGGTTTTTGATCGTTTTTCTGAGATGGCGATTCTGGTTGCCTGCAAGAAGAGCATCACAGTAGAGGCCACTGCCAAGCTCTTCTTTGAACAAGTTTGGGTACATTTTGGAATCCCACAAACCATTGTCTCAGATCGGGATAGTCAATTTCTCAGCACATTCTGGTCGAGCCTCTGGTCATTACTGGACACCAATCTCACCAAATCCACAACCTTCCACCCCCAGACAGATGGCCAAACCGAGGTTGTAAATCGAATGATTGTGAATATCCTTCGCATGTATAATTCAAAGAACCCTCACACATGGGATGAGAGCCTTCCCTATGTCCAGCATAGCTACAACCGAGCCTTGCATAGCTCAACCGGCCACAACCCCTTTCAAGTGGGGTTGGGATTCCAACCATTGGGTCCAATAGATGTTCCACTTCCCCTTGCGGTCACCTCGACTGACTCATCTCCTTCTCCAACTGAAGCTGACAAAGCCACTCGGTTCATTGAGCGGATCCAACACATCCGCCAACAAGTTCAAGATATCCTACAGAAGTCCAATGACAAGTACAAACAACACCATGATCAACATCGGGTGCTGCATAAGTTTCAAGTGGGCGAGAAAGTTTGTTTGCACTTGCAGAAAGAACGCCTTACAGGACCCCATCGGAAGCTTAACCCACTATGTTATGGACCATACACTATCACCAAGGCCGTGGGGGATAATGCTTTTGAGCTGAACATTCCTCCTTTCCTTGGCCTGCACCAAGTGTTCAATGTGGATCTCCTTCGCCATTATTTCCCACCATTATTGGACACCTCAGAAGTAGCAGAACACCTGAAACCAATAGAGCTCAACCCTGACTGCATACAACAGGCATCCAACGATCAGATTGTGGACAGACAAATCAAGGGCACTCGAAAACAAAGGATCCAGCTTTATCGAGTCATCAAAGTAGGGCAGCTCCTGCACCAAGGCAAGTGGCTCACCCGGGGCCAAATTCAGAAGAAATTTCCTCATCTAATGGGGGAACTCAATGCAATGGAGACCATTGATTCCTAAGAAGGGAGGATTGATCCAGATGGATATTGGTGGCCACCCACCTTTTCCAACTGGCTCAAAACAGGTTTCTGACATTTTTGGCAATTTACTATTTTTAGCAGTTTTTACTTCCGGGGCCATTTTGAGGCCCTATATGAAGGTTTACTTCCTCGATGATACGTTTCCAACGGGCTATCACACGCCTAAAACGGATATCGTATGCAAAAGTTACGACCCCGGGAAGTTAATGTACTAACTTACCAAAACGGGGCCCACATGACTTTTGGCGCTTCATCTCCTAGGGTTAGGTTTTTGATTGTCTAGGGTTTTTGGCATTCCTGTTTATTGTAAAAAGGCCTTCAGAGCCTCATTGTAATCATCTTCTTGCAAATGCATGCTGCTATCACATCTCTTCTCAGAGATAAGCCGCCACCAGTCCAGCAAGCTTGTTTCCACTGCATTTTACAGTTTCATCTTATTCATTTCGTTCTGATCATAAAATCTGGATCAGTGGTATCAGAGTGGTATGATCCTTGTCATCTTAATGCATGTCCCCAATGAGGTCGGAGTACAAAGAGTTGGGTCTCAAGCTTGTTTCTCTTGAGGATAGAATATCTCGCACGCCCAAGCGACCTCCCATGGTAGGAGAAAAGAAAGATGGCGGGACAAGAGATCCTTTCAAACTATTGATTGAGGAAGCCCTCACACAACAAAGGAACGAGATGATGGATAGTTTCGCGCAAATCCTTCAACGAATACCAATAGGCAACGCATCTTCATCGAACAGAGGCGCTGCCCCCTTCAAGGTACAAATAAACTTTGATATTCCTATATTTGAAGGTCAGATAGACGCAGATGATTTAGACAAGTGGTTGAATCTACTAGAAGGGTATTTTTCTGTTCATAAATTTTTGAATAGAGAAAATATTACTTTTGCGCTCCTCAAAGTCGTTCCCCATGTCAAAGATTGGTAGGAAAATTTCTGTGACCAAAAGGAAACAGAGGAAACCTCATTATTTTCAGTCACGACCACCTGGGAATCCTTCAGGGATGCTATTAAGGAACAATACTACCCTGTCGGAATTTTTGATGACCTGTATACCAAATGGGCCAAATTGCGGCAAGAAAGAGACCAAGCAGTGCCAGATTTCACAAATATCTTCCATACCTTGCGCACCAAGTTCGGTATCAAAGATTCAGAGCGACTTATGGTGCTCAAGTATCACGGTGCGCTGTATATATACATCGATATGGAAATGGAATTTCTGGACATCTCATCCTTGGGTGCGGCCTACCGATATGCCGTCAAAATCGAGCAGAAGCTCAAACAAAAGACGCGACAATTTGGGCCTGGGAACCCCTCACAAAAAAATCCAGGAAAGGGCAGCCCCAACCCACCGAACAAAGGACAGAGCAAAGATGGACAATATCAAGACAACCAGTACAAGCCGCAAGAAAAGGAGGACACCGGAAAGACAAAGAAAGATACCAAGAAGTGGTGCGACTTCCATAAGATCCCTTTGCATGACATTGTTGACTGTCGCTCAAAGCAGTCGCTGGTGGCCGAAGTGAAAGCCTCTGAATTAGATGCATATTTTGACTCTGAGAGAGAACCAGAAAGGGGAAGATGGATCATTGATGTGGAACCTAGTGCCACCATTGCTACCACCAAGCTCCAACCTGGTGAACCAGACGAGCTAGAAGAAGGAGAGCACCTCTTCCATTCACAGATGTGCGTAAAAGACACCCCGCTATACTTCATCATTGATAGCGGTAGCCAGAAGAACCTCATCTTAGCAGAGATCATCAAGCGGCTAGACCTGCCAACAATGCCACACCCACAACCATACAACATTGGATGGTTCCGCCAAGGAAGCGATCTCCGCATCAGCCAACAGTGCCAACTGTCGTACGACATCAAGCCCTTCAAAGATGAGGTATTGTTTGATCTTGCTCCTCTCAAAGTTTGTGATGTTCTTTTGGGCCAACCTTATTTATGGAAACGTCATGTTGTATATGAGTCTAGGCCTCGTAGTGTTATTATTACTTTAAACAGGAAATTGTACAGGATACCCGAGGTAGTCCCACCTAGTTCTATTTCCTTGATCTCTGCTAAGAAATGTAGGAAGGTCATCTCTTAGACAGGGAGGTTTGTCTTCTTCATGATTCATTCTCAGAATAAGCGAAAGATCACAGCCACATCCAGGGCCTCTGTGACCGACCTCTCCACGCAGTAGAAGCAAGTAGACAAGGTCATGGAAGAATACTCGGATATCTTCTCCTCACCTACAGGGGTACCTCTACACTACCAGGTCAAGCACCCCATCAATTTGACCCCTGATGCACCACTTCCCAATGGGCCAGTCTATCATCTCTCTTTGTTAGAGAATGAGAAGATCAAGTGACAGATCCAAGAACTACTCCACAAGGGGCACATCTGCCCCATATCATCACCTTGCGGGAGCCCAATCGTGCTGGTACAAAAGAAAGATGGAACTTGGCGACTCTGTATTGATTACCGGGCTCTGAATAAAATCACTGTCAAAAACCAGTACCCAATTCCCCAAATCCATGACCTCCTTGATCAACTCACGGGGGCCAAATACCTTAGTAAGATTGATCTGAAGTTTAGCTACCACCAGGTCCCGATAGAACAGACAGATGTATGGAATACCGCCTTCAAGTCAAAGGAAGGACTGTTTGAATGGTTGGTCATGCCCTTTGCTTTGACAAATGCTCCAGCCACTTTCATGAGGATGATGGACGATATCCTGTGGCCATTCACCAATACTTTTGTAGTGGTGTATCTGGATGACATTCTAATTTACAGCAAGACGTGGGCCAAACACTTGCAGCATATTCAGCAGGTTCTGCACACCCTACGGCAGCACAAGCTATACGTCAACCTGGAAAAATGCTCCTTCGGCATGGATAGGGTCCATTACCTGGGCTACATCATTTATCAGCATGGTGTACTTGTGGATCCAGCCAAGATCCAAGTCATTCGTGACTGGCCAGCCCCAACAACACTCACTGAGCTTCAGAGCTTCTTGGGTCTTGCTAATTTCTATCGCAGGTTCATGTTGGGTTTCTCCCATATTGCATGGGCCCTCAACCAAATAAACAGGGGTGGTGGTAAGGTGAAATTTGCATGGGGCCAGTCCCAACAACAAGAATTCGATGAATTGAAGCAACGCTTGTTCTCAACCCTAGTACTTTCACTACCAGACATGTAGCATCCCTTTGAGATTGAGACAGATGCTTCAGACTATGTTGTGGGTGTTGTTCTCACTCAGCACGACCACCTCATGGCCTATCATAGTGAGAGATTGTCAGATACTGTCCATAAATGCCCTACTTATGACAAAGAAATGTACTCCATTGTGAAAGCATGCCACCAATGGAGACATTACATTCTTGGGAAGGAGAAAGTCATCCACACTGATCATAAGCCATTGCAGTTCATGCAAACACAAGGAAAATTGTAGAATGACCGCCATCAAAAGTGGTCCACATACTTGCAGCAATTCCACCTTAACATCAAGTATAAAATAGGAAGCACCAATCATGTCATTGATTGCCTCAGCAGACCGCTAGTCGTGGCACTCACCACGGTGCTAGACTCTTGCGGCCATGAGACATCCGGATGGCCCCAACTCTATGAGACAGACCCTGACTTCGCCACCACCTACCAAATGTTGGGTGCAAATGCAGTTGTCGATAATTTTCATCTTCAGGATGGGTTGTTATGTCATCTGGGCCATATCTGTGTTCCATCAAGTGAGTGAGCGAAGATGATCTGGGAAGCCCACTACAGTCGGGTGGAAGGATACTTTGGCGTCGAAAATACAGCGGCGATGCTATAGAAACATTTCTACTGGCCGAAACTTCGACAGTAGGTCGGCAAGTATATCAGGTCCTGCACTGCCTACGCTATTGCCAAACCAACCACTAAGAAATAGGGCCTATACACCCCTATTACTACTCCTGACAGGCCATGGGAATCCATCTCAATGGACTACATGTCGGGCCTCCCATCCACCAAGCAGGGAAATGATTGTGTTTTTGTGGTTGTTGATCGCTTTTCTAAGATGGTGATTCTGGTTGCATGCAAGAAGAGCATCACAACAGAGGCCACTACCAAGCTCTTCTTTGACTGAGTTTGGTTACATTTTGGAATCCCACAAACCATTGTATCAGATCGAGATAGTCGATTTCTCAGGACATTCTGGTCAAGGTTCTAGTCACTGCTGGACACCAAGCTCACCAAATCCACTGCCTTCCACCCCCAGACAGATGGCCAAACCGAGGTTGTAAATCGAATGATTGTGCATATCCTTCGCATGTATAATTCAAAGAACCCTGGCACATGGGATGAGAGCCTTCCCTATGTCCAACATAGCTACAACTGAGACTTTCATAGCTCAACCGACCATAGTCCCTTTCAAGTGGGGTTGGGATTCCAACCATTGGGTCGCATAGATGTTGCACTTCCCCTTACAGTCACCCCAACCGACTCATCTCCTGCTCCAACTGAAGCTGATAAAGCCACCTGGTTCATTGAGTGGATCCAACACATCCTCCAATAGGTTCAGGATATCCTTCAGAAGTCCAATGAAAAGTATAAACAATGCCATGATCAACATCGGGTGTCGCATAAGTTTCAAGTGGGCGACAAAGTTTGGTTGCACTTGCAGAAAGAACGCCTTACAGGACCCCATCGGAAGCTTCGCCCACTCTGTTATGGACCATACACTATCACCAAGGTCGTAGGGGATAATTCTTTTGAGCTCAACATTCCTCCTTTCCTTGACCTGCACCCAATGTTCAACGTGGAACTCCTTCGCCCTTATTTCCCACCATTATTAAACACCTCAAAAGTAGCAGAACAACTGACACCAACAGAGATCAACCCCGAATCCATACAACAGGCATCCAATGATCAGATTGTGGACAGACAAATCAAGGGCACTCGACAACAAAGGATCCAACTTTATCGAGTCGTCAAAGAAGGGAAGCTCCTGCACCAAGGCAAGTGGCTCACCCGGGGCCAAATTCAGAAGAAGTTTCGTCATCTAATGGGGGACCTCAACGCAATGGAGACCACTGGTTCCTAAGGAGGGAGGATTGATCCAGATGGATATCGGTGGCCACCCACCTTTTCCAACTAGCTCAAAATAGTTTTCTAACATTTTTGGCAATTTACTATTTTTAGCAGTTTTTACTTCTAGGGCCATTTTGAGGGCCTAAATGAAGGTTTTTCAGTATCGAGATCATCATTGATAGGTAAATGCATGATTGTGCCCCCAAAATGAATCTCCTTGACGATACCTTTCCAATGGGCTATCACACGCCTAAAACAGAGATCGTATGCAAAAGTTACTGCCATGGGAAGTTGATGTACTAACTTGCCCAAACGGGGCCCACATGACTTTTGGCGCTTCATCTCCTAGGGTTAGGTTTTTGGATGTCTAGGGTTTTTGGCATTCCTGTTTATTGTAAAAATTCCTTCAGAGCCTCATTGTAATCATCTTCTTGCGAATGCGCGCTATCATCACATCTCTTCTCAGAGATAAGCCGCCACCATTCCAGCAAGTTTGTTTCTGCTGCATTTTACAGTCTCGACTTATTTCGTTATTGAATAGAAAACCATTTTTACTGTATCTCTGTTATTTTGTGTTAATCACCTGTTAATAATATGTATTCACTTCGTTATGTTCATAAAATCCAGTTCATAGGTATCAGAGCAGTCTGCTCCTTGTTGTCTTAATGCATGTCCCCAACGAGGTCGGAGTACAAAGAGTTGGGTCTCAAGCTTGTTTCTCTTGAGGATAGAAGCTCTTGCACACCCAAGCGACCTCCCATGGTGGGAGAAAAGAAATATGATGGGACAGGAGATCCTTTCAAACTGTTGATTGAGGAAGCCCTCATGCAACAAAGGAACGAGATGATGGATAGTTTCCCGCAAATCCTTCGGCGACTACCGATAGGCGACGCATCTTCTTCGAATGGAGGTGCCGCCCCCTTCAAGGTACAAATAAACTTTGATATTCCTATATTTGAAGGTCAGATAGATGTAGATGCTTTAGACAAGCGGTTGAATCTACTAGAAGGGTATTTTTCTGTTCATAACTTTTCGAATAGAGAAAAGATTACTTTTGCGCTACTCAAAGTCATTCCCCATGTCAAAGATTGGCGGAAAACTTTCTGTGAGCAAAAGGAAATAGAGGAAACCTCATTATTTCCAGTCACATCCACTTGGGAATCCTTCAGTGATGCTATTAAGGAACAATACTACCCTGTCGGAAGTTATGATGACCTGTATACCAAATGGACAACACTGCGGCAAGAAAGAGACCAAGCAGTGCCAGATTTCACAAATATCTTCCATACCTTGCGCACCAAGTTCGGTATCAAATATTTAGAGCGACTTTCGGTGCTCAAGTATCACGGTGCTATACATAGATACATCCAGACCGAAATGGAATTTATGGACAGCTCATCCTTGGGTGCGGCCTACCGATATGATGTCAAAATCGAGTAGAAGCTCAAACAAAAGACGTGGCAATTTGGGCCTGGGAACCCCTCACAACAAAAGCCAAGAAAGGGCGGCCCCAACCCACCGAACAAAGGACAGAGAAAAGATGGATAATATGAAGACAACTAGTACAAGCCACCAGCAAAGAAGGACACCTGAAAGACAAAGAAACATACCGGGAAGTGGTGCGACTTCCATAAGAGCCCTTGGCATAACACTGTTGGCTGCCGCTCAAAGTAGTCGCTGGTGGCTAAAGTGAAAGCCTCTGAATCAGATGCAGATTCTGACTCCGAGACAGAACCAGAAAGGGGAATACAGATCATTGATGTGAAACCCAGTGCCACCGTTGCTACCACCAAGCTCCAACCTGGTGAGCCAAACGAGTCAGAAGAAGGAGAGCACCTCTTCCATTCACAGATGTGGGTAAAAGGCACCCCGCTGCACTTCATCATTGATAGCGGTAGCCAGAAGAACCTCATCTCAGTAGAGGTCGTCAAGCGGCTAGACCTACCAACAACGCTACACCCACATCCCTACACCATTGGATGGCTCCACCAAGGAAGTGATCTGCGTGTCAGCCAACAGTGTTGATTGTCGTACGACATCAAGCCCTTCAAAGATGAGGTATTGTGTGATGTTTCTCCTCTTGAAGTTTGTGATGTTATTTTGGGCCAACATTATTTATGGAAACTTCATGCTATATATGAGTCTAGGCCTCATAGTGTTATTATTACTTTGAACAGGAAATTGTACAGTATACCTGAGGAAGTCCCACCTAGTGTTATTTCCTTGATCTCTGCTAAGCAATGTAGGAAGGTCATCTCTCACACGGGGAAGTTTCTCTTCTTCATGATTCGTTCTCAGAATAAGTGAAAGATCACAGCCACATCCAAGGTCTCTGTGGCCGACCTCTCCACACAGCAGAAGCAAGTAGATAAGGTCATGGAAGAATACTCGGATATCTTCTCCTCACCTACAGAGGTACCTCTGCACTGCCAAGTCAAGCACCCCATCGATTTTACCCCTGGTGCACCGCTACCCAATGGGCCAGTCTATCATCGCTCTTTGTTAGAGAATGAGGAGATCAAGTGACAGATCCAAGAACTGCTCCAGAAGGGGCACATCCAACCCAGCTCATCACCTTGCGGGAGCCCAATCGTCCTGGTACAGAAGAAATATGGAACCTGGCGATTCTGTATTGATTACCGGGCTCTGAATAAAATCACTATTAGAAACCGGTACCCGATTCCCTGAATCGATAACCTACTTGATCAACTCATGGGGGGAAAATACTTTAGTAAGATTGATCTGAAGTCTGGCTACCACCAGGTCCCGATAGAACAGACAGATGTATGGAAGACCATCTTCAAGTCAAACGAAGGACTGTTTGAATGGTTAGTCATGCCCTTTGGTTTGACAAATTCTCCAACCACTTTCATGAGGATGATGGACGATATCCTGTGACCATTCACCAATACTTTTGTAGTGGTGTATCTAGATGACATTCTAATTTATAACAAGACTTGGGTCGAACACTTGCAGCATATTTAGCAAGTTCAACACACCCTTCGGTAGCACAAGCTATATGCCAACCTGGAAAAATTCTCCTTCGGCATGGACATGGTCCATTACCTAGGCTACATCATTGATCAGCATGGTGTACATGTGGATCTAGCCAAGATCCAATTCATCCATGACTAGCCAGCCCCAACAACACTCACTGAGATTTAGAGCTTCTTGGGTCTTGCTAATTTCTACCACAGGTTCGTGTTGGGTTTCTCCCATATTGCATGGGCCCTCAGCCAAATAAATAGGGTCAGTGGTAAGGTGAAATTTGCATGTGGTCGGTCCCAACAACAAGTGTTTGATGAATTGAAGAAGCGCTTGTGTTCAACCCTAGTACTTTCACTACCAGACCTGCAACATCCCTTTGAGATCAAGACAGATGCTTCAGACTATGTTGTGGGTGCCATTCTCACTTAGCACGGCCACCCCGTGGCCTATCATAGTGAGACATTGTCAGATACTGTCCATAAGTACACTGCTTATGACAAAGAAATGTAGTCCATTGTGCAAGCATGCCACCAATGGAGACATTACATTCTTGGGAAGGAGACAGTCATCCACACTGATCATAAGCCGCTGCATTTCATGCAAACATAGGGAAAATTGCAGAATGACCGCCATCAAAAGTGGTCCACATACTTGCAGCAATTCCACCACAACACCAAGTATAAAACAGGAAGCACCAATCGCGTCGTTGATTGCCTAAGAAGACCGTCAGTCACGTCACTCATGACGGCTCTAGACTCTTGTGGCCATGAGACATCTGGATGGCCCCAACTCTATGAGATAGACCTTGACTTTTCCACCACCTACCAAATGTTGGGTGCAAATGCAATTGTCGATAATTTCCATCTTCAAGATGGGTTGTTATGTTGTCTAGGCCATATCTGTGTTCCATCAAGTGAGCGAGCGAAGATGATCTGGTACGCCCACTACAGTCGGGTGGCAGGACACTTTGACGTCGAAAAGATAGTGGCGATGCTACAGAAACATTTCTACTAGCCGAAACTTCGACAGGAGGTCGACAAGTATATCAGGTCCTGCACTGCCTTTGCTATTGCCAAACCGACCACTAAGAAACAAGGCATGTACACCCCTCTTCCTACTTCTGACATGCCATGGGAATCCATCTCAATGGACTACATGTCAAGCCTCCCATCCACCAAGTGGGGAAATGACTGTGTTTTTGTGGTTGTTGATCGCTTTTCTAAGATGGCGATTCTGGTTGCCTGCAAGAAGAGCATCACATAAGAGGCCACTGCCAAGCTCTTCTTTGAACAAGTCTAGGTACATTTTGGAATCCCACAAACCATTGTCTCAGATCGGGATAGTCGATTTCTCAGCACATTCTGGTCGAGCCTCTGGTCACTGCTGGACACCAAGATCACCAAGTCCACGGCCTTCCACCCCCAGACAGATGGCCAAACCGAGGTTGTAAATCCAATGATTGTGCATATCCTTCACATGTATAATTCAAAGAACCCTCTCACATGGGATGAGAGCCTTCCCTATGTCCAGGAGAGCTACAACTGAGCCTTGCATAGCTCAACCGGCCACAACCCCTTTCAAGTGGGGTTGGGATATCAACCATTGCATCCCATAGATGTTGCACTTCCCCTTGCAGTCACCTCGACTGACTCATCTCCTGCTCCAACTGAATCTGACAAAGCCATCTAGTTCATTGAGCATATCTAGCACATCCACCAACAGGTTTAGGATATCCTACAGAAGTCCAATGACAAATACAAACAACTCCATGATCAACATCGAGTGCCACACAAGTTTCAAGTGGGCAACAAAGTTTGGTTGCACTTGTAGAAAGAACGCCTTACATGACGCCATCAGAAGCTTCACCCACTCTGTTATGGACCGTACACTATCACCAAGGCCATGGGGGATAATTATTTTGAGCTCAACATTCCTCCTTTCCTTGGCTTGCACCTAGTGTTCAACGTGGATCTCCTTCGTCCTTATTTCCCACCATTATTGGACACTTCAGAAGTAGCAGAACAACTGACACCAATAGCGCTCAACCCCGACCACATATAATAGTCATCCAATAATTAGATTGTGGACAGACAGATCAAGGGCACTCGACAACAAAGTATCTATCTTTATTGAGTCGTCAAAGCAGGGCAGCTCCTGCACCAAGGCAAGTGGCTCACCCGGGGCCAAATTCAATAGAAATTTCCTCATCTAATGGGGGACCTCAACGCAATGGAAACCATTTCTTCCTGAGGTAGGATTGATCTAGATGTATATCAGTGGCCACCCACCTTTTCCAACTGGCTCAAAACAATTTTTTGACATTTTTGGCAATTTACTATTTTTAGCAGTTTTTAATTTCGGAACCATTTTGAGGGCCTAAATGAAGGTTTTTCGGTATCGAACTCATCAATGATGGATGAAGGAATGACTGAGCCACCAAAATGAATCTCCTCAATGATACCTTTCCAATGGGATATCACGCGCCTAAAACAGAGATCGTATGCAAAAGTTATGACCCTGGGAAGTTGATGTACTAACTTACCCAAACGAGGCCCACATGACTTTTGGTGCTTCATCTCATAGGGTTAGGTTTTTGGATGTCTAGGGTTTTTGGCATTCCTGTTTATTGTAAAAATTCCTTCAAAGCCTCATTGTAATCATCTTCTTTCGAATGTGTGCTGCCGTCACATCTCTTCTCAGAGATAAGCCACCACCATTCTAGCAAGCTTGCTTCTGCTGCATTTTACAGTTTCAGCTTATTTTGTTATTGAATAGAAAACCAGTTTTACTCTATCTTTGTTATTTTTAGTTAAGAACCTGTTAATAATCTGTATTCATTTTTTTATGCTCATAAAATCCGGATCAGTGGTATCATAGCGGTCTATTCCTTGTCGTCTTCATGGATGTCCCCAACGAGGTCGGAGTACAAAGAGTTAGGTCTCAAGCTTGTTTCTCTTGAGGATATAAGCTCTCACACGCCCAAGCAACCTCCCATGGTAGGAGAAAAGAAAGATGACAGGACAGGAGATCCTTTCAAACTGCTTATTGAGGAAGCCCTCATGCAACAGAGCAACGAGATGATGGATAGTTTCGCGCAAATCCTTCAGCGACTACCAACAAGCGACGCATCTTCTTTGAACAGAGGCGCCACCCCCTTCAAAGTACAAATAAACTTTTATATTCCTATATTTGAAGGTCAGATAGACGCAGATGCTTTAGACAAGTGGTTGAACCTACTAGAAGGGTATTTTTCTGTTCATAAATTTTCGAATAGAGAAAAGATTGCTTTTGCACTCCTCAAAGTCGTTCCCCATGTCAAAGATTGGTGGGAAACTTTCTGTGAGCAAAAGGAAACAGAGGAAACCTCATTATTTTCAGTCACGGACACCTTGGAATCCTTCAGGGATGCTATGAAGGAACAATATTACCCTGTCAGAAGTTATGATGACCTGTATACCAAATGGGCCACACTGCGGCAAGAAAGAGACCAAGCAGTGCCAGATTTCACAAATATCTTCCATACCTTGCACACCAAGTTGGGTATCAAAGATTCAGAGCGACTTCTGGTGCTCAAGTATTGCGGTGCTCTGCATAGATACATCCAAACCGAAATGGAATTTCTGGACATCTCATCCTTGGGTGCGGCCTACCGATATGCCATCAAAATTGAGCAGAAGCTCAAACAAAAGACGCGGCAATTTGGGCCTAGGAACCCCTCACAACAAAATCCAAGAAAGGGCAGCCCCAACCCACTGAACAAAGGACAGAGAAAATATGGACAATATCAAGACAACAAGTACAATCCACAAGCAAAGAAGGACACTGAAAAGACAAAGAAAGATATTGGGAAGTGGTGCGACTTCCATAAGATCCCTTGGCATAACACTACTGACTACCGCTCAAAGAAGTCACTGGTGGCCGAAGCAAAAGCCTCTGAATCAGATGCAAATTCTGACTCTGAGATAGAACAAGAAATGGGAAGATGGATCATTGATGCGAAACCCAGTGCCACCGTTGCTACCACCAAGCTCCAGTCTGGTGAACCAGACGAGCCAGAAGAAGGAGAGCACCTCTTCCATTTACAGATGTGGGTAAAAGGCACCCCATTGCACTTCATCGTTGATAGAGGTAGCCAAAAGAACCTCATCTCAGCAGAGGTCATCAAGCGGTTGGACCTACCAACAACGCCGCACCCACAACTCTACACCATTGGATGGCTCCGCCAAGGAAGCGATCTCCGCGTCAGCCAATAGTCCCGACTGTCGTACGACATCAAGCCCTTCAGAGATGAGGTATTATGTGATGTTTCTCCTCTCAAAGTTTGTGATGTTCTTTTGGGCTAACCTTATTTATGGAAACGTCATGTTGTATATGAGTCTAGGCTTCATAGTCTTATTATTACTTTGAACAGGAAATTGTACAGGATACCCGAGGCAGTCCCACCTAGCACTATTTCCTTGATCTCTGCTAAGCAATGCAGGAAGGTCATCTCTTAGACGGGGAAGTTTGTCTTCTTCATGACTCGCTCTCATAATAATCGAAAGATCACAACCACATCCAGGGTCTCTGCGGCCAACCTCTCCACACAACAAAAGCAAGTAGATAAGGTCGTGGAAGAATACTCAGATATCTTCTCCTCACCTACAGAGGTACCTCTGCACTGCCAGGTCAAGCACCCCATCGATTTGACCCCCGGTGCACTGTTTCCCAATGGGCCAGTCTATCGTCGTTATTTGTTAGAGAATGAGGAGATCAAGTGATAGATCCAAGAACTGCTCCACAAGGGGCACATCCGCCCCAAAACACCACCTTGCGGGAGCCCAATCGTGCTGGTACAAAAGAAAGATGGAACCTGGGGACTCTGTATTGATTACCGAGCTCTGAAAAAATCATTGTCAGAAACCGGTACCTGATTCCCTGAATCGATGACCTCCTTGATCAACTCACGGGGGCCAAATACTTTAGTAAGATTGATATGAAGTCTGGCTACCACCAGGTCCTGATAGAACAAACAAATGTATGGAAGACCGCCTTCAAGTCAAAGGAAGGACTGTTTGAATGGTTGGTCATGCACTTTGGTTTGGCAAATTCTCCAGCCACTTTCATGAGGATGATGGACGATATCCTGCGACCATTCACCAATACTTTTGTAGTGGTGTATCTGGATGACATTCTAATTTACAGCAAGACTTGGGCCGAACGCTTGCATCATATTCAATAGGTTTTTCACACCCTGCGACAGCACAAGCTATACGCCAACCTGGAAAAATGCTCCTTCGGCATGGACAGGGTCCATTACCTGGGCTACATCATTGATCACCATGGTGTACATGTGGATCCAACCAAGATCCAAGTCATCCGTGACTGGCCAGCCCCAACAACACTCACTGAGCTTCGGAGATTCTTGGGTCTTGCTAATTTCTACCGCAGGTTCGTGTTGGGTTTCTCCAATATTGCATGGGCCCTCAGCGAAATAAACATAGGTGGTGGTAAGGCAGAATTCGCATGGGTCCGGTCCCAACAATAAGCGTTCGATGAATTGAAGCAATGCTTGTGCTCAGCCCCAGTACTTTCACTACCATACCTGCAACATCCCTTTGAGATCAAGACAGATGCTTCAGACTATGTTGTGGGTGTCGTTCTTACTCAGCATGACCACCCCGTGGCCTATCATAGTGAGACATTGTCAGATACTGTCCATAAGTACCCTACTTACGAAAAAGAAATGTACTCCATTGTGAAAGCATGCCGCCAATGGAGACATTACATTCTTGGGAAGGAGACAGTCATCCACACTGATCATAAGCCACTGCAGTTCATGCAAACATAAGGAAAATTGTAGAATGACTTCCATCAAAAGTGGTCCACATACTTGCAACAATTCCACCTCAACATCAAGTATAAAATAGGAAGCACCAATCACGTCGTTGATTTCCTCAGCAGACCGCGAGTCGCGGCACTCACCACGGTGCTAGACTCTTGCAGCCATGAGACATCTGGATGGCCCCAACTCTATGAGACAGACCCTGACTTCGCCACCACCTACCAAATGTTGGGTGCAAATGCAGTTGTCAATAATTTCCATCTTCAAGATGGGTTGTTATGTTGTATGGGCCATATCTGTGTTCCATCAAGTGAGTGAGTGAAGCTGATCTAGGAAGCCCACTACAATTGGGCGGCAGGACACTTCGGCATTGAAAAGATAGTGGCGATGCTATAGAAACATTTCTACTGGCCGAAACTTTGATAGGACGTCGACAAGTATATCAGGTCCTGCACTTCCTGCGCTATTGCCAAACCGACCACTAAGAAACAGGACCTGTACACCCCTCTTCCTACTCCTGACAGGCCTTGGGAATCCATATGAATGGACTACATGTCGAGCCTCCCATCCACCAAGAGGGGAAATGACTGTGTTTTTGTGGTTGTTGATCGCTTTTCTAAGATGGCGATTATGGTTGCCTGCAAGAAGAGCATCACAGCAGAGGCCACTGCCAAGCTCTTCTTTGAACGAGTCTAGGTACATTTTGGAATCCCAAAAATCATTGTCTCAGATTGGGATAGTTGATTTCTCATCACATTCTGGTCGAGCCTCTGGTCACTGCTAGACACCAAGCTCACCAAATCCACGGCCTTCCACCCCCAAACAGATGGCCAAACCGAGGTTGTAAATCGAATGATTGTGCATATCCTTCTCATGTATAATTCAAAGAACCCTCACGCATGGGATGATAGCCTTCTCTATGTCCAGCATAGCTACAACCGAGCCTTGCATAGCTCAACCGGCCACAACCCCTTTCAAGTGGGGTTGGGATTCCAACCATTGGGTCCCATAGATGTTGCACTTCCCCTTGCGGTCACCTCGACTGACTCATCCCCTCCTTCAACTGAAGCTGACAAAGCCACCCGGTTCATTGAGCAGATCCAGCACATCTGCCAACAGGTTCAGGATATCCTACAGAAGTCCAATGACACGTACAAACAATGCCATGATCAACATCGGGTGCTTCATAAGTTTCAAGTGGGCGACAAAGTTTGGTTGCACTTGTAGAAAGAACACCTTACAAGACCCCATCGGAAGCTTCGCCCACTCCGTTATGGACCATACACTATCACCAAGGCCATGGGGGATAATTCTTTTGAGCTCAACATTCCTCCTTTCCTTGGCTTGCACCGAGTGTTCAATGTGGATCTCCTTCGCCCTTATTTCCCACCATTATTGGACACCTCGGAAGTAGAAGAATAGATGACACCAATAGAGCTCAACCCCAACTGCATACAACAAGAATCCAATGATCAAATTGTGGACAAAAATATCAAGGGCACTCGACGACAAAGGATCCATCTTTATCAAGTCGTCAAAGCAGGGCAGCTCCTGCACCAAGGCAAGTGGCTCACCCGAGGCCAAATTCAGCAGAAATTTCCTCATCTAATGGGGGACCTCAATGCAATGGATACCATTGCTTCTTAAGGAGGGAGGATTGTTCCATATGGATATCAGTGGCCACCCACCTTTTCCAACTGGCTCAAAATAGTTTTCTGACATTTTTGGCAATTTACTATTTTTAGCAGTTTTTACTTCCGGGGCCATTTTGAGGGCCTAAATGATAGAGGAATTCATTATTGAGCCCCCAAAATGAATCTCCTCGATGGTACCTTTCCAACGGGCTATCACATGCCTAAAACAATGATTGTATGCAAAAGTTACGACCCCAGGAAGTTGATGTACTAACTTACCCAAACGGGGCCCACATGACTTTTGGCGCTTCATCTCCTAGGGTTAGGTTTTTGGACGTCTTGGGTTTTTGGCATTCCTGTTTATTGTAAAAAGGCCTTAAGAGCCTCATTGTAATCATCTTCTTGCGAATGTGCGCTGCCGTCACATCTCTTCTCAGAGATAAGCCGCCACCATTCCAACAAGCTTGTTTCCGCTGCATTTTACAGTTTCATCTTATTTCGTTATTGAATAGAAAACCAATTTTATAGTATCTCTATTATTTTTTGTTAAGCACTTGTTAATAATCTGTATTCATTTCATTCTGCTCATAAAATCTGGATCAACCTCCCTAGGTATACTACATTCCACCCCGCTTAGGCATGTTTCATTATTGAAACATGAGAAGAAACCATACAATATGACTAGCTAAGAATTGTAGCCAAATGGTACCAAGTATGACCATCCATCCATCCTAATGGAAGATGAACATGATGTCCAACTGTTGCCTTTCAACCCTGAGATTTCTCCTCATCGTTTCGATGTTTCCAAGGGATTGGTTCTCTAGCTTGATTTCTTCCTACAGTATTAGTAGTCCTCCATGCACCTCTTGATTGGTTTCCTTTCGGGTTCCTTGTTGATGCATAAGTTTGTTGATGTTCACACCCATGCCTTGATGAATGTTGTTTCTCAATATGATGTGGATGAGAATATACAAAAATTATAGGAATCAATCTTTTTTTCTTCAATTTTTCCACACAATCTCCCTTTGAGTCAATTATCTTATTGGCTTCTTGATTATGTCCTTCTTGTGGCTTTGCTTCATCTCCTTTTGTAGAATTTGCCTTTGATTCAACTTCGGAATCTACAATAACTTCTTTGCTTGCTGCCATGGGCCCTTCTTTCTTACTAAGAGACACATCCTACAATATGATTTTCATTTTCTTCTACCACAACTTCAAAAACTTATTTTTCACATTAATATCAATTTTACCCATTGATTATATCCAAGGATATCCCAAAACAAGATCTATATCATCCATATATATAGCATGAAAATATGAATGCAAAACATATCTATCCGTAGTGATTTTCAAATCTTTAAAAAATTGAACGTTTTCACCGACAACCTGTGTGCTTTGAATATTATTTGCAGGAACTTACAATCTATTAACCAATTGATCATTGGTAAAATTTTGCTTGCAACTAGTTTTAATAGAAACAATGATATTTTCTTTTTGAATACATCCTTGAACCTATAATATAGAGTTTCCATATGAAAATAAACCCTTGGTGCAGTCTTTAGCCTTAATATTAGCATGATACCACTTTTATAAAAACAAATTTTCATATTCTTTATTTGAAAGTGTTAGTCTCTAATTTTTGCTTTTGATTTTGTGAGAAACCTTAATCCCAAACCCTTCCTACCTGCACTTCATTATTTGCTTCCAGTTGATTTTGATCATTGTTTTTAGTGTCTTATGGTTTGCATTTCAGTTTTTGAATAATTTATTTAAGTTTGGAGTTGTAAGACATGATTTTAAATGATGTGTCGCTTTATATGCATGTTTGAACTTTACAAATTCAAATTATGCTAAGTCATTAATAGCACTACGGGAATAGCCTTATTCTCATAGTGCAAAGCTAATCATGCCTTGATATGCGCCCGTCACCTAGATTTCATTATGATGACAGAGATCGTGGTTTAAGAGTTCGCATGTGTCCCACAATAGCTTTGGAATCATTTTGTGATTCAAACCGTTACATGATCAGATTGCTCTGTACCCGCAAAGGACTAATTTCAAATCGTCCAATTCTCAATGATCATTATATTAAACCTGTCATTCTATGTCTGATTTTTTTGAATTTTAGGCCCAGGTATTTTCTTAGAAGAACAGTTATAAAATAACAGATTGCAGGTGGCAAATTCAGAATCTGAATCATGCTAGTTATAACATTGTGTTTTGATGGCGCCTAAGTGGAGTGAACAGGTAGTCAGATTAGAACCCAAGCGTGTTGAACTCCTTGAAGCTTATCCTCATATGGCTCAAAGGTTCAGAGATGTCGGGTGGTTTGAATTCCTTACCACTTTTCAAGGTTACAATGAGCAGGTCTCCATGGAGTTTGCACAGAACTTTGATGGTCACCAGGTGGAGATCGAGAAGATGTTGATGTTGGTGACAGAATAGACAATTGCTAAAGCCTGCAGATTGGTGGTTGGAGGTGAAAGATGGTGGAAGAAAGAGCATGTGGTTACAGAGTTTGTCAATCAATTCCTGCTTCCAGATAAGCAAAATCCGAATTGGAGAAGGGGAGTCCCTCTCAGCTGGATTAGACCTGAATGGCACATCTCTCTGATCGTTATCCACAGGTATGTCACCTGCGAAGGTAGATTTTCACTAGTCTATATCTACCACATTAGGATATTAATGCATCTAAATGGTGACTATCCCTTAAATATTCCTTACTTTCTACTCAAAAGCTTGACAAAGATGTCAAAGAGAGTGCAGTCACTCTCCACCAATGCAAAGAGCAGTCTGTTTCATCAAGTCTTAATTAAGACTTTAGTTATGTATGATTTGAGAGAATTACAGAAGCCCTAGAGCTGGCTCATGCAATCTTTAAACCCTAACACATAGTCCAACAAACAGAAGAAAGGAAAAGGAAAAAAGGCTGTCACATAGAAGAAAAATATTTCAATTGATGAAACCCCTGTTAACGAAGAAATGCATGATATCAGCGTGACGAGAAATAGCAGAGATAAAAGACCTAAGTTGGATCTAGAAATCAAAATTTTTTCTGAGGAAGATGTTTAAGGGGAAGAAGATTCAGATGAAGATTTTAATACTCAAACTACAGTCAAGCATGAATCACCATCAAACAGTAAAAGGGGCGCTGCAGTCAAAAGGGAAAAGGATAAAGTTGTGTCTGCGTCTCAAAAACCTAGAAGGAATTCTACTAGGGTTACCAACAAGTACAGATTGAAGTCAAAAGCCATGTTTAATCCATCAATCAAAGAATAAAATGTCATAGTTATAGAAGATCACTCTGAAGATGCTGAAGCAGGTACCAGGAAAAGGGAAAAAAGAACTCCATTTCTTAAGAAACCAATAAACAAAGGTAAACAAATGTTTCCATCATCTATAGGACCTATAACGAGAGCTACAGCCAAATTAGCAAAAGCTAAATTGCTAAAGGTATCAGTGAGATTCCTGAGAATAAAAAGGATTACCTTGTAGACTCAGATCACATATCAGATGTGCCTGAAGCGATGGATTCAACAAGTTCTGATGAAGAACATAGCTCGGGATTGGTTTCTAAATACCAAGTTAAAGCGAAAGAACCCAAAGTTGCCTTAAATCTAAATGAGCCTGCACCTTTTGAAGAGTGCTCAGAATTCAAGGTTAAAATCAAAAGTGATAAAGAAAGGATCAAGGAATTCCAGAAAACAGTGAAACAGTTGAAGAAAGAAAAGGCACAAATAGAACAATGGACTGCTCGTCAGCAAGAAAGGATTGAAGGTTTAAAAAAGAAGAAAAAAGAGCAGAGGGAATTTCTCAAAGAACCAAGAGAAATAAACTTCAAACTCTATTGGCACAATGTCGTGCTTACCACAAAGCTCAAACAGAAAAATGCTAAAGCTACTGCTGTGATTATATCCTAAAGGTTTCATGAATATTTCTACAATCATAATTTTAATGTTTTCTAGGAAATATGGCAGTGTCTACTCGTTTCTGGCCTGTGAAATGCAAAGACCTCGAACTATATGACTAGATCAAACTAATCCTTGTTTTGTAGAATCTAATGTAATGCTGGCAAGATCATACAATATCAAGTTGTTGAGAAATGATCTATTTTTGGATTGTAAAAGCTCTTTTTGAGTTAACTTCCCTAGTAGATAGATACTATTCGAATCTAGTCATTAAAGGTACACTAGATGATAGGATCTCGAGGTTTTATGGATAGTTTAAATAGGCAGAGGAAAGACTGTGTTATGGTCGAAAAATTGGAGATCCAAAGGACTTTTTGTGAAACTCCTTGTAAAGGCATTTATGTTCTATTTGACACTTAATAGCAAAGGCATATGGATGGTTAGACACTCTTTTCTACTCTGTTTTTCTTTCTTCATGCTTGAATTCATTATTCAAATTGCAATGCTTTTGTTTCTTGATTTTTAATTAATACAGTGAAAAATTTACTGTGGAAATTATCTTCAAGTTTTGATATCAAGCTGATGGTCTTGTTTCTTTATGATATTCTGAGACAAGAATTTATGTGAAGATGACAAATTGAAGGCTTCATATTCTCTTTTTCTTACTAATTTAATCCATCTATGTGTCTACCTTTTGATTCAGTCAATGGGATATGCTATGTTCTGATCTTGATTTTCATGTTATAACCTTGAGCTAGTTTTCAACCACCTTATTCAAAAAACCAAATTATAAAAACTTTCTAAACACTTTGCAATAAACTGATGATGCCCTAGATTTCCCTCTCATAGTCAAGTGCAAATTTAGGGACTAACATTTTTGGCGCCGTTGTCCGGGATGAAGAAACGAAGATATCTTTCCTGGGGAAACGATAAGTTTAGATTCAGATTTTGATGGTGAACAAGATTTTGGACATTATTTAAGACTGTGATTATTCACCTGACGACTCCTCTGTAGTAATTATGGCTCCTAAAAGAGAAGGTAAAGGACCTAAAAATCCTCTAACTTCTTCATCATCTAATAAGAGACCAGGAACCAGGAAAAATCTAGATCCTGAGCCTGTTGCAGCAGTTCCAAATCCTGAAAAGTTACTAAGAAAACCTAAAGTTCTTTCTAGACAGTCTTCACTCTTAAAAGGAAAATTGTCTTCAGAAAGTTCTCAAGGAAAATCCTCTCAAATCACCAAAACCCAAGTAGATGAAGAGGTGAACCCTGGAAATGAAATTAAGCCGGTTATTGAGCCTGCTACAGTTTCATTCCCTTCAACTATTTCAGAATTAATCTAGAACAGTGGAAGTTACTTACTGAACTCATTAAACAGAAATATTTAGACATCTTGCCTGTGACTAAAACTTTGAGAGGTCACAACACAGATATTAAGAGTGAACCAGAGACACCTTCGTCATCTCTTGAATCTCTCTCATCTGAGGATTTTAGATCACATTATTTTTCTTTTGAGAATCCTCTATTTCTTAGCCCATTATGTGATCATAGTCCAGAAGAGAAATCCTTATCTACTAAATATCAAGACTCAGTGATAGTACATATAAGTTGTAATACACAAGGGACATTTTCACCTTCAGCATCACCAATCTTGTTCACTCCCAAAGCTCCAAAAATAGCTAATATGGCTGCAGACAGAATGGATGAAATAGTTGCAGCAAGGTATGCCCCTTTGGTTCTTCCACAAGTCATGTATTCCTTTCCACCAAATGATTATATGAGATACTTTCCCAGATTCAATGGAGATGGAGCAGTTACTGTTGAAGAGAATTTGAGTTCATTTTATAGTTTTGCAGATAATTTCAATGTAGAACATGCTTATGTGTGGATGAGATTATTCGTACAAAGACTAAATGGGGAAGCAAGAAAGTGGTTCAGGAGTTTGCCTCCTAATTCAATTGCTTATATTGTAGCCTTAGATGATGCCTTTCTTAAACACTGGGCAGACAAGAAAGACTTTTTATACTACATTACCGAATTCGGTGCTTTAAGGAGGAAACAAGGTGAATCAATACCTGATTTTACCAAAAGGTTCAACCAGATGTATGATAAAATTCCAAAGGAGATTAAACCTTCAGAGACATCAGCTAAAATCACTTTTGCCAATGCATTCGATGCCAAATTTTCCTTGTTGCTTAGGGAAACAAGAGTTTCTACCCTCAACCTGATGCAAGATGTTGCTATCGAGGTAGAATCAAACATATTAGCAACAGACAAATTGAAGTCTAGAAGTGATAGAGACAGGAAAAAAAAAAAGGAAGAGTTGCCTTCATCTTCTAATTCAACATTTGATTCTAAAATGGATAAGATGTCGAAAACTCTAACATCTGAAATGGCAAGGTTGAAGATGGAACAAAAACAACCCAGTAGACCTGCACATGAGAGTGGTTACAGAAATCCAAATCAGTTCAGGAGGCCAAACAATGTACCTCAAATCTTACCAAGAGAAAGAAAAAACCAAGATGACCAAAAGGTTTTGCCTCCTTTTCAGAATAATGCAGTAGATGAGGAGGAGGATGAAGATGATACAGAAGAAGACCCTGCAGTTCATTTGAATGATTCTGAATCATCTCCTCTACATGTGACACAACAGGATTATGAATATGCTTTGATTGCAAACCAGTCTGAGGAAGGGGATGCAGATGAGATCATCCAACATGAACCTAAAAGGAAAAAATACAATCTCAGATCTAGTTCAAATGCACCTAAAGTAGATATACATGTTTCCACAAAGAAGGCCAATACTCCAGTTAAAACGGGAATTATCAAAGGTAGTCCCAAGATTCAAGTTGATCAACCATTGAAACAACCTGCCAAGGATAGTACTGTTGACATAAAGGAACCAGACATAAACGTTTATTCTTTCAGTTTAGAACATGAAATCAACAAAATCAATATTTCAATGCCATTATTAGAACTCATGAAAACAAAACCCTTTAGAAAGACTATCCTCAAGGCTCTACAGGCTCCAGCTCATGTCACCTTTTCAGATACAGTCAATCTAGAGGATGAAAACACTGCTATAACTATTGGACCTCACATTGAAGACAGAATTGATGCCTCTCCACCATTCTACATTTCATTAAATGTCAATGACAAGATATTGCACAACTGCTTAATGGATTCTAGTGCCTCGCATAATGTCATGCCTAAGGTGGTGATGGAATAATTAGGGTTGGACATTATTAGACCATATCATGATCTATATTCTTTTGACTCCAAGAAAGTCAAATTCCTTGGATTTATGAAAGATGTGGTTGTTACTCTTTCCCAATTACCTATGAAAAGTGTGGTCTTAGATGTTATTGTGGCTGACATACCACCAAAAATTGGAATACTTCTTTCAAGATCTTGGGCCAAGAAGGTAGGTGCTACTCTACAGATGGACCTTAGCTATGCAACCATACCTGTTTTTGGTGGGGAACAACGAAGATTATACAGAGAAGTTAGATTGGCTTATTTGGTAAGTGATCACAATAATCCCACTAATCATCCTATATATGTTGTAGAAGATGATCTTGGTTCTTCTATTTTTCATATGAGTGATGATATGGCAGAAGTATCAGTCAGAAAGACAACAACTGCAATTGGAGACAATAAATACAATTTTGTTTGGAAAATGTATTTTGACGGAGCATGTTCTAAAGAAGGTTTTGGAGTTGGCATTGCCTTCATTTCCCCTACCAAGGAAGTTATTCTTATGTCATATAAACTTGAATTTGACACCACTAATAACATCAGTGAGTATGAAGCCTTATTGTTAGGTTTGAAAGATGCTAGAGATATGGGTATAGATAAGATGTATGTTTTTGGAGACTCGGAACTTATTATTCACCAGATCAAGAATATATATCAAACCAAACAACAAAGGTTAAGAAAATATAGAAATGAGGTGTGGGATTATGTGGATAATTTATTTTCATCATTCAATATTACTTTTGTGCACAGAAATTTAAATCAACAGGCTAACTCTTTGGCACTTGCAACTAGACACTTTAAAACTCCGATGTTTTCTAATCTGAAGTTCGAAGTTGAAGTCAGACATGGACCCTCAATACTGGATAATATAAAACATTGGCAGGTTTTTAAAGACGATGAGGAAATTCAAAGATTTTTGAAAACTATTGAAGAGTTTTATAACATTTCAATAGATCAAGAT
Organism: Picea engelmannii; assembly: GCA_009831015.1. Taxonomy (NCBI): domain Eukaryota; kingdom Viridiplantae; phylum Streptophyta; class Pinopsida; order Pinales; family Pinaceae; genus Picea; species Picea engelmannii. The sequence continues at coordinate 46,620 of ML784185.1, forward strand.
GACGAAAATGGTGAAGCAGAAATACATGATGCAAAAGTCCTTCAAGATACTATTGTTGGCCACAAAATCATTGAACTGAAGACAAACCATCTACCCAAAGGTTTGGTTCCACTAGAGGGGTTGTTCGATCATAATGATGTTTCTAGGAAGGTTGTTATCCAAACAGAAGAAACAAATGTAGTGGACTGTGACATTAGTCTGAATGCAAACCCCAGGTTGGTCAAAATATCTAGAAAACTGTCACAAAAATAGAAAGAAGTGTATGTTGAATTAATGAAACAATATTCAGATATATTTTATTGGTATTATGAAGATCTAAAAGTGTTTGATACAAAGATTATTCAACAAAAAATTCCTCTGAAACTTGGATCAAAACCCGTCAAGAAAAAGTTCAGGCAATTTAATCCTTTACTGTTACCTATAATAGAAAAGGAGTTGAAAAGGTTGTTGGAAGCAAAAATCATAGTGCCACTGAGATACTTAGAATGGGTAGCCAACCTTGTACTTGTCAGGAAGAAGAACAGAGAGATAAGGCTCTGTGTGGACTTCAGGAATCTAAATAGGTGCTCTTTGAAAGACAATTATCCATTACCAAAAATGGATTATATCTTACAAAGAGTTGTCATCACAAAGAGAATATCTATGCTTGATGAATACTCAGGGTATAATCAAATATCAGTAATGGAAGAGGACAAAAAGAAAACAGCTTTTACCACTCCTTGGGTCACTTTTATGTATGGAAAGATGTCGTTCGGATTGATGAACGCAGAAACCACATTCCAAAGGGCTATGGACATTGCTTTCATTGGGGAGAAATACATGTTTGTGGTTATTTACCTTGATGACATAATTATATTTTCAGCATTTGACGAAGAACATTTACAGCACTTGAAGTAGACCTTTGAGAAGTGCAAGAGGTACGGTATATCACTTAATCCCAAAAAATCACATTTTTCCATGGAGGAAGGAAAGCTTCTAGGACACATAGTTTCGCCTGAAGGTATTAAAATAGATCCTGAAAAAGTAAAGTCTATCCAACAAATAGACATTCAGAGAAATAAAAAGTCTATTTAGTCCTTCATTGGTAAAATTAATTTTTTAAGGAGGTTTATACCTAACTTTGTTGAGATTGTCAAGTACATTACTGACATGTCGAAAAAGGATGCAAAAATTAAGTGGATACCAGAAGCGAAAGAATCCTTTGAAAGGATCAAGCAGGCTATTGTTCAGGCACCTATTCTAATTAGCCCAGATTACTCCAAATAATTCATGTTTTTTTCATTTGCATCAGAAAATACCATAGTTGTTGTTCTTATACAAAGAAATGAGCAAGGATATGAGCAACCCATCTCCTTCTTTAGAAAAACCCTCAGAGACTCTGAAATGAAGTATGATATAATAGATAAACAAGTCTATGCCTTGATAAAGGTTTTGGAATCCTTCAGAGTATATGTTCTTCAATCTAACATTACAACTTATGTCCCAAGCAGTGCAGTCAAAGAAATATTGGTTCAGCCTGATTGTGAAGGAAAGTGAGGGAAATGGATAACAAAAATCTTGGAGTATGATCTCACCATAAATCCTACTCAGCTGATAAAAGGACAAGGCCTTGCCAAATTAATGACATAATCTAATTGCAAAGAAATTGGGTTGTACCATCTTTCAGACAAGACACAAGATTCTTCTGTCCAAATTGAAGAAATAAATTCATAGGTAAACAACAAGTATGTTTCTTCACCATTGTACAAAGATATCGTATTTTTTTTGTTGAAATTTCAATCTCCCCCAGAGTTGAATAAATCAAAATTCAGATCATTAAAGTTAAGAGCAATAAAGTACTGCATTGTTGATCAGACCTTGTTCTGGAAAGACCCCAACGGTTTTTTGTTGAGGTGTGTGGATGAAAAAGAAGCTAACCAAATCTCTCATGATCTGCATCATGGTGTCTGCGGAAGCCATCATCATTGGAAGGCTACTTCCTTCAATATTCTTAAGGCAGGATATTACTGGCCAGTTCTATTCTTAGATATTTTTGCTCGGGTCAGGGCATGTGAACCCTATCAGAAATTTGTTGGAAAGAAGAAACTTATATCTTTTCCTCTGAAACCAATCATCACCCATGGACCATTTCAATAGTGGGGATTGGACTTCATTGGGGAGATTAATCTGTCATCTTTAGGAAAACATAGATGGATTCTTACAACCACGGATTATTTTACGAAGTGGATTGAAGAAATTTTGACTCGAAATACAACAGACAAGGTAATCATGGAATTTCTAGAAGGATATATTTTTTCCAGTTTTGGTTGTCCTAAAAAATTGGTCACTGATAATGCACAGGCTTTTAAATCGAATTCCATGATTGAATTCTAAAATAAGTATAGTATCAAATAGGTTCATTCTACTCCCTACTACCCTCAAGGGAATGGATTGGCAGAATCTTCCAATAAGACTATGATAAGAATTATCAAAAAACTATTGGCAAAAAATAAAAAATCATGGGATTCCAAGTTAAAGTTTTCCCTTTGGGATGATCCTATCAACAATAAGAAGTCTATTGGGACATCTCCTTTTCAGATTGTATATGGGACAGAAGCTATTCTTCCAACTCAATTGGGCCTGCCAGTTTTAAAGTTTCTACAAGAAGAGCTAGAAGAACCCAATGATATCCAAAGGAGAATTTTTCAAATGATTGAAGTTCAGCAGGTTAGAGAACAAGTGAATCAGAAAGTTGTTTCTCACTAGAGAAAAGTCAAGGCTACATTCGATAAGGGAACTAAGAAAGATATTTTCAATGACGGAGATTTGGTGTTAAGATGGGATGCCAGGAGAGAGGATAAATCAAAACATGGTAAGTTCGATAACCTATGGTATGGTCCTTTCAGAATAGCCAAGGTAATGAACAATAACACTTTTCTCTTGCATAATTTAGACAACACAAAAACTTTTGGGGGCCTAGTGAATGGGAGCTTCTTGAAGCACTATTTTCTCTAATGACTCATCAGGTTTTCAGTTAGTACGATAGGTTTTCTTTTGAATAAAGACTCCATATACCCAATGGACTTGTTTTTACAGTTATGCTGAGAATAAAATACTAACAGATGCAAGAAGATCAGTGGATCAGAGATAAAGGAAAAGGCATTGGTCTGCAATTCTTGGAGTTTATTATCAAAACTCCATCCCCATAAGGAGCTAGTGTTAGTCTCTAATTTTTGCTTTTGATTTTGTGAGAAACCTTAATCTCAAACCCTTCCTACCTACACTTCATTATCTACTTCCAATTGATTTTGATCATTGTTTTTAGTGTCTTATGGTTTGCATTTCAGTTTTTGAATAATTTATTTAAGTTTGGAGTTGTAAGACATGGTTTTAAATGATGTGTCACTTTATATGCTTGTTTTAACTTTACAAATGCAAATTATGATAAGTCATTAATAGCACTATGGGAATAACCTTATTCCCGTAGCACAAAGATAATCATGCCTTGATATGCGCCCGTCACCCAGACTTTGTCATGATGACACAGATCATGGTTTGAGAGTTCTCATATGTCCCACAATAGCTTTGGAATCATTTTGTGATTCAAACCGTTACATGATCGGATTGCTCTGTACCCACAAAGGACTCATTTCAAATTGTCCAATTCTTAATGATCATTATATTAAACCTGTCATTATATGTCTGATTTTTCTGAATTTTAGGCGCAGGTATTTGCTCAGAAGAACAATTATAAAATAACAGATTGCAGGTGGCAAATTCGGAATCTGAATCGTGCTAGTTATAGCATTTTGTTTTGATGGCACCTAAGAGGAGTGGACAGGTAGTCATATTAGAACCCGAGGGTTTTGAACTCATCGAAGCTTATCCTCAGATGGCTCAAAGGTTCAGAGATGCCGGGTGGTTTGAATTCCTTACCACTTTTCAAGGTTACAATGAGCAGGTCTCCATGGAGTTTGCACTGAACTTTGATGGTCACGAGGTGGAGATCGGGAAGATGATGATGCTGGTGACAGAACATACAATTGATAAAGCTTGCAGATTGGTGGTTGGAGGAGAAAGATGGTGGAAGAAAGAGCATGTGGTTACAGAGTTTGTCAATCAATTCCTACTTCCAGATAAGAAAAAATTGAATTAGAGAAGGGGAGTTCCTCGCAGCGGGATTAGACTTGAATGGCACACCGCTTTGATCGTTATCCATAGGTATATCACCTGCGAAGGTAGATTTTCACTAGTCTATATCTACCACATTAGGATATTAATGCATCTAAATGGTGATTATCCCTTAAATATGCCTTACTTTCTACTCAAAATCTTGACAAAGATGTCAAAGAAAGTGCAGTCACTCTCCACCAATGCAAAGAGCAGTATGTTTCATCAAGTCTTAATTAAGACTTTAGTTATGTATGCTTTGAGAGAATTACAGAAGCCCTGGAGCTGGCTCATGCAATATTTAAACCATAACAAATAGTCCAACAAATATAAGAAAGGCAAAGGAAAAAAGATTGTTACACAGAAGCAAAATATTTCAATTTATGAAACCCCTGTTAAAGAAGAAATGCCTGATATCCGGGTGACGAAAAATAGCAAAGGTAAAAGACCTAAGTTGGATCCAGAGATCGAAATGTTTTCTGGGGAAGATGTTAAAGGGGAAGAAGATTTAGATGAAGATTTTAATACTCAAACTACAGTCAAGCATGAATCACCATCAACCAGTAAAAGGGGCGTTGCAGTCAAAAGGACAAAGGATAAAGGTGTGTCTGCGTCTCAAAAACCTAGAAGGAATTCTACTAAGGTTACCAACAAGTACATATTGAAGTCAAAAGCCATGTTTAATCCATCAATCAAAGAAGAAAACATCATAGTTATAGAATATCACTCTGAAGATGTTGAAGTAGGTACCAGGAAAAAGGAAAAAATAACTCCATTGCTTAAGAAACCAGTAAAAAAAGGTAAACAAATGTTTTCACCATCTACAGGACCTGTAACGAGAGCTACAACCAGATTAGCAAAAGCTAAAGAAATTGCTAAAGGTATCAATGATATTCCTGAGAATAAAAAGGATTACCTTGTAGACTCAGATCACATATCAGATGTGCCTAAAGCCATGGATTCAACAAGTTCCAATCAAGAACATAGCTCGGGATTGGTTTCTATATACCAAGTTAAAGTGAAAGAACCCAAAGTTGCCTTAAATATGAATGAGCCTGTACCTTTTGAAGAGTGCTCAGAATTCAGGGTTAAAATCAGAACTGATAAAGAAAGGATCAATGAATTCCATAAAACAGTGAGACAGTTGAAGAAAGAAAAGGCACAAATAGAACAATGGAATGCTCATCAGCAAGAAAGGATTCAAGGTTTAAAAAAGAAGAAAAAAGAGAAAAGGGCATTGCTCAAAGAACTCAGAGAAATAAACTTCAGACTCTATTGGCACAATGTCATGCTTACCACAAAGCTCAAACAGAAAAATGCTAAAGCTACTGCTGTGATTATATCCTAAAGGTTTCATGAAGATTGCTACAATCATAATTTTAATGTTTTCTAGGAAATATGGCAGTGTCTACTCATTTCTGGCCTATGAAATGCAAAGACCTCGAACTGTATGACTAGATCAAACTAATCCCTATTTTGTAGAATCTAATGTAATGCTGGAAAGATCATACAATATCAAGTTGTTGAGCAATGATCTATTTTTGGATTGTAAAAGCTCTTTTTGAGTTAACTTCCCTCGTAGATAGATACGATTCGAATATACTCATTAAAGGTACACTAGATGATAGTATCTCGAGGTTTTATGGATAGTTTAAATAGGCAGAGGAAAGACTGTGTTATGGTCGAAAAATTGGAGATCTATAGGACATTTTGTGAAACTCCTTGTAAAGGCATTTATGTTCTATTTGACACTTAATAGAAAAGGCATATGGATGGTTAGACACTTTTTTCTACTCTATTTTTCTTTCTTCATGCTTGAATTCATTATTAAGATTGCAATGATTTTGTTTCTTGATTGTTAATTAATACAGTGAAAAATTTACTGTGGAAATTATTTTCAGGTTTTGATATCAAGCTCATGGTCTTGTTTCTTTATGATATTCCGAGACAAGAATTTGTGTGAAGCTGACAAATTGAAGGCTTCATCTTCTCTTTTTTTTATTGGTTTAATCCATCTATGTGTCTACCTTTTATTCAGTCAATGGGATATGATATGTTCTGATCTTGATTTTCATGTTATAACCTTGAGCCAGTTTTCAACCACCTTATTCAAAAAACCAAATTATAAAAACTTTCTAAACACTTTGCAATAAACCGATGATGCCCTAGCTTTCCCTCTCATAGTCAAGTGCAACTTTAGGGACTAAAAGAAATCATGAATCTCTCCAGAGTTAATGAATCTATTCAGAGTTAACTCTAGTCCACCATATCTTAGCATCATCCATTAAATTCATCCATACCCAATCTCTCCATAGGTTTCCCAATAATGACTTTATATTTTGGATATATTCTTCAATACTAGGACCATCATCTTTTCCATTAAAAAAATTTCTGCTTTACATAACCCAAAAAGAAACTAGGGTTTATAAAAATAACTTACTCTTCAAGTTGCACAACTTTTTCCGGAAAAGCCCTGAAAATTGACGAATTTAAAACGATGATAACTTTACTTCACAGACTCCATTCCGATTGATTGTTTTTTTTAAATTGGGTATTTTTCCTAGAGGAATTCAAATATCCATTTTTTTTCCTTCAAATTCCTAGAAAAAAGTTTCATAATGGAGTCTGAAGTGCACCACCCTCTTTTTTCCATATAAAAAATATGTAAAAAGAACCAAAATGTTTTTCCCTTGTTTGGCCAAGGAAAATGATCTGATACCAAATGTTAAGTACCTAAATAGATCTGCAAATATACTTCATAAATAACCAAGAATAAACCAAACCATTCACCAATAATGAACACAAGAAATAGACAAAACCCTTGAGGTAGGGTACCACCATATATTATTCCTTATGGAAGGAATGCACTCCTCAAGCAATACTTGTTTGGTACAATAACAATATTCTTCACCATGTTCCCATACATTGATTACACTTATTTATACAACATTCTCTATCTTCTAGGAACATTCTTGAGAATGAATATTCTAGAAAGTATATTTATTATATTTAACTACCATAGTGGGTCTTATTTAATAATAGAATGTACCTAGTCCACCTTGCATCAAATGGACTCCACTAATAATGCATAACCACATTCCCATTGGGTACCTCCCATATTATCTCCCTAGCTATACTATAAGAAGTTTCATTAATTTGAAATTAATAAAGTTATGGGTACTAACCGAATCAATCAATAATGTTACCTTTTTATTTTTGATATATACTTCTATCTTAAGGTTTTTTGGAGTATTTATGCTAGTCAATGCATGACAAGATATGGTTAGAGTAGTCTCTTTTAGTTATATACCTTGTGATGGTTCCAATTCTTTATCTTCTTCTTCACAATATATGTAGAATAATTTCTTCCCACCACATTTATTCCCCTTATTGTACCTTCTATCACAATTGAAACATAGTCCCTTGGATATTTTTTCATGCATTTTCTAAGGTGTCAATCTGATAGGTTGAGTGAGGTTAGGAGCGAGAACATGGTGTTCTCTATAGCTTTTAGCAGCCACTCTTCTAGTATCCATATTTTTACTTTCAACTTTCCTAGAGACACTAACAACATCCTCTAGGGATTTAGGTTCGAAGAGATGCACCTCATGTTAAATTTTCTCCTTTAAAGTGCCCATAAAACGATCAAACAAATTATCCTCTTGAATGTTCTTTACCCCGAGAGTTGGTTTTTGGAATTGTTGAATGTGCTTTGTAATCAAACCTCTTTTCCAAAGATTTATCAATTGAGTAAAGAATGTATTTCTATTAATATCCCTATAATGTCCTATTAATTCATTTGTTAAAATGGACCAAGATAGAATATAATCCTTTTTTCTTTTACAAACCTGTTGGTACAAAAAAAATTAATCACATTCTAAATGGAAGGATGCAAGAGTTACCTTTTGTAAGGTTGGCACTTGTTGTAGATCAAAGAATTTATCTATTTGGAATATCCATATTATAGGATTTTTACCATCAAAATTTTCCATATCGATCTTGGGGATTATGTGATCCCTTGGTGTTGAGTCGAACCCATAATGGTACATATCTAATAGTGATGAATAATTATGATTTTGAGACTCAATATTTATTTCCCCCACATTTACATGATGTCCTTGCATCTTTATATCACCTTAAGGGAATATGTCATGTAGTGCACATAACAACATGGTTGACATGGAATTTTGTAATTCTTTCATCTTTTTATCCATCTTCTTTTCCATTTTTCCCTATTTTCATCCATATTTCTTTCCATTTATATCCATACATTTACCAAATCATAATTTTTCACTGATGTATCATTCAATTCATTAATTTGATTCTCCAAATTGGATAGTTGGTTATGTATCTCTTCATTTTCATCATGAGTCCTAGTTGATTTTTTTTAGGTTTAATTGGAGAAGTAATTTTTGAACCACCCTTTTCCACGTGGAAGAAAAATAATATTAATCCTCTTTTTCTTCTTTATCACAAATTTCGAATCACCAAAAACATATTTTCCAATCAAAAGCTAAGCCAATTGTAAGTTGTGTACCTTTAAAACCCTAATTTTGAGATTGTCTTACTCGCTGACCTTTGTCATAATGTATCTCTAAAATTTCATCCCTTTTGTGTTTGAAATTTCTTTTTGTTTTTCTCTGATATGTCTTCTCTGCAATTCCACAGGTATGACCAAAATTTGATGTGTCAAGTGAAAGATATTGTAATCTTCCCAAAACTTGTTGATTCTTATCCCTTTCCAGATAGTTAACTTATATGGAATTCCACGTGTCCAATATTTCAGATCTAATTCTAAAGTTTTTACCTAAAATAGTATGGTCTATATTATTTCCAAATGAACTAGCGACACTCAATTTGAACCTTCTAATCTTAAGATATGATATTTCTACCAAGAACACTTGTTTGAGACTAGCTTTAAGACTAGTAAAAAACCCCTTATTTCCATATGTTTCATAGAATAAAACAACAAAAAACATGAAATTTTTACCACATCTGCTTAAATACATCTCCTCAGGATTTTGAAAATTTCATAGTATGAAACATTGTCGAAAAAACATTATAGAAAAAAATTCAAGATGACTTGTTTGAAACTAATTTCAAGACTAGTCACAAACCCTAACTTGCATAGACTATATCTCAAAAAGTATAATGAACTAGTACCTGAAATTTTTTCCAAAGGTACTTTTCTATCTCTCTGTGATATCCTAAAAAAAAGTTATAGTGAAAATTCCAAGATGAATCACTTGAAGGAGAAAAACCCTAAGACCGTATGCTCTAAAACCAAATGTTATGCACCAAATGACCAAAATAGCATAAAAGGAGAGATAGAGAGAAGTAACTCCATGCTCTGATAAATAGAGAAGAATGAATGTGAAGACTCTTCAAAGGGACAACCTCCTTTTACAATAGAACAAATGTACAAAGATGAGATGATCCTAAAACTAGGCCTCCTTGGTGTGTGTGGGGGGGGAGGGGGAGGACCAAGGGTACAATTACAATTAAAAGGTTTAACCAACAATACCAATATACCATACAACAACTCAATATATAGGGCTTTACATGGTGCTTTTTTTTCAACATGTTTCTTTGTCTATGGGTTTAACACCTTCCATAGAGTCTAATGCTCCATTGGTATTAGGCTTACACAATGAAGTCCATCTCCTTGTCATAGGTGGGGTACCTTTGAACAATATCATAGACTCTGAATGTCCATGTTGAGTGAGGTCTTTACTATTAGCATAGTCTAAAGCATATTCCTTAATCTTTAAGGGTTATTACAGGTATGGTGGTAGAGTGAGTATTGGTGTTGAATAAAGACAATGTTTCAAATCCTCAAATTCTTTGTGTTGTGACTTTGCCTAAATAAACTTGGTTTTGGCTCTATTGTTGGTAAATTCGCTTAGGGGTGAAAGAGATATGAACAAAAATCCAACATAAATCTATAATAGAAATTGACATGGCTCGTTAAATTCTAACAAGACAAGTGGAGTAATATGGGACAGGTAAAGCAATGTTGGGCTAATTATGTCGTAGCATAATTAATCTGGTTCCCCATTGAACCAAACACCATGACGTAGCATGTACAAATTCCATCGAAATAGCATCAAATCTGCCTATGTAAGAGACTCCATTTCTTACCAACAGGTATATATTATTGTTCTATTTTTATCTCTAGGATATTGACGCCATGGTGAACAAGCCCTGCTATATAATTGCTATGCCATGCATTGTGCTGAAAGCCCAACAGGATCTGCCTTCAAATATCGTTGTTTATTCTTTCTTTGTCGGTTCCTGTCGCTCAACAATTGTTTTAATTCTGAAATCTCAAGTGTTACATTGGAAGTGGGAATCGCATATTTTCTCCCCCGAAGAATGGGCTCCCATATTTTCTAAGTCGTGTAGAGATATTTGTCTTTGAAGTGCTAAATGGAAATGGCTGCTACACAAGGACAGCCTAGGATACTCATTTTACTTGTATGTGCCATTCTATTTCTCAGTATCGCAAACGCGATTCGATCCCTGCCAACATGTTTTCTCACTCATTCCATTTCTCACCATACTTATCTGTATTTTTGTTGGTTGTAATCCCCAATCTATTTTTAATCTATTTAGGAATTGTTGTCAAGTAGCCATATTTATTGTTCCAGTACCATTAGTTCTTATGTTGTTATTGAACCCCAACAAATTTGGATTTTATATAGTTACTACCTTAGATCCTCTAACACTAGGAGCAAACTGCAGTAATGTCAGACATTGCCGTAAAAATAATCACAGATTGTGTTTATGGATTCCTTAAGGAATTGTTGTTATTTATGAATTATAGAAACTTATGATCTATTAAAAATCATTGCTATGGGTCTATCTCTGCATTAGGGAAAGCTAAAGCATGTTTAGTCTTTTGCTTGCAGGTAAGAATCATATCTTGAAGGAGTTGTACATCTTGACAGAAAAATCAACAGACCAGAATGTAAGTGCAAGGAGGCCTACTTTTGAGATTTCCCTTTGGTGATGATTATTTTTCAATGTCTGCTTTAACCGGACACAAAGTCTTCTCACCATGATATGATTTTGTAGTTGCCCACAGGCGTTTCTAAGACATAACAACATGCAGATAGAGGCGTACATAAGAATGATTTTGAAGAAAACTGCAGTGATGTAGATGGGGAACAAGAATGCTTGATGAGTAGTTGCTCATGTGGACTACATCTACACTCAGGAGCACAACCCATAAGGCTCAAAAACCCTAACCTATATTCCTTACTCCCTGGACTTGCAGTTACTAAGGATTAATTGTGTATTGGAGAAATTCAATATGTAAATACCCACTAATTCCGTCTTCATGTTCAGATACTGGGATTACAATTTATGTTAGATCAGTACAGATATCACATAGTCTTCCATTTCACAAATTTGAGTTTTCAGATTTTTGGATGATGTTACAAACAGTGGGTTCTTATTAATGTTAAGAGACATCTCATCGGACGGATGTGTGAGGTAGATTTATCTTGAGGTTTCATTTTTTTAATAGATAGTAATAATATTAAAAATTAAATATCAAGAAAGTAATTATATTTTTTTAATAAGAAAAAGAAAGAATAAATAATAATAATAATAATAATAATAAACAATATCAATTTCAATTTAGAGTGTTTTAATAGATTTTTTCATAACAAAGAAATATTAATGTGAAAAAACAATTAAAACTAAAGTAAAGAAAAAATACATAACAAAGAAATATATAATAATGTGAAAAAACAATTAAAACTAAAGTAAAGAAAAAATACATAACAAAGAAATATATAAAAATGTTATTATGAAAAAAAAACATTAAAACTAAAGTAAAAAAAAATTAAGAGATAACTTATCAACAAACAAAAAAATTAAGAGATAACTTATCAACAAAGATACTAGAGCCTTTGAAATATATTTTCTCATAAGAATTGTCAAAGCATGTGAAGTGTAATAATATCAAAATATTCTGGAGAAAATTTAAGAGATAACTTATCAACAAAGATACTAGAGCCTTTGAAATATATTTTCTCACAAGAATTGTCAAAGCATGTGAAGTGTAATAATATCAAAATATTCTGGAAAAAATAAAGTTAAAAATTTAACTAAAGAAAAAGTAAGAAATAACTCATTAACAAAAAACACTCATGTTTTCTAGAGTTGATATAAGATATCCAATAATACATAATGTAGTTATAAGTTCATTATTAAATAAACCATATACATGCATATATGTTGATAAAAAATAATATTACTTTTCTTATTAACCGGTGACAATGTAGTCATTATATACAATAGAATTCACTAAAATTTAAAGTAAATATTCTTTAAACATCTACAAGTAAATATTCTCTAAACATCTATATATGGGTGAAATTATGAAGATGGGTTACACTTTTACTTGTTTTATGAGAAAAAAAAACTGTATTTTCACAAGTTCTTCAACTTCCGGTATATAAAAATATTTTTTTATTTAGAATTTCACTTTACAGTAAAAACAAAATTTGTGAAGAATTGTGTTAGCTTTCCAATGACTATTTTTCCATTTTTTTTATCACGATTTGATATGTCAATTTGACAATTGTTTAACAGTATGTTCCTTAAACATGAAAAGAATGATAATAAGTTACTTATTTCTACAACAATGTATCTATTATTAAACTTATGTTTTTAAGAAACGAAATATATTACAACAATTTACAGAGACTCTATTTTATTATGACTATAATTTTGAATCTAACGGATGAATATTATAATTTCTAGAATTTTTTTAAGTTGACCAAGCTTAAAATGTTGCAGATTTTAAACACATGTTTTTTCTACAGGATGTATCTATCTTAATTTTTACTTAAAACTAAAATCTAAATATACCTTTTTGAAAAGAACAGTTTAAGGATTATGAATATATTTTTTTCCAAATTTTTCACTGTATATTTTTAGAGATACCGATATTTCATTTCACCGAATCATAATGTCTGCTGAAAATATTTAGTGATTTTTTTTTAAAATTAAATAAAATTAGATAAAAATAAAGAAAATGAAAACAAATTATAGGAATTGAAAGTAGATTCAATTTTGAAAATGATGGTGTCATTTTCGAAACCAAATTCTCAGTATTTGCAAGAGTCCACAACCTCTGAAGTTTAGGTAAGCTTGGGGCAATTCTATGGTTTTTGTTTTCAGACCCAATTTCATATTTTCAGCCGAAATAATCTTTTGGCCGAAAAACTAATATTTCGGCCGAAAGACTAAAATCTAATGGAAACCGTCAAAACTGAACGGTTTCCAAGGTTTTCAGCCGAAAAAACCTTCTTTCGGTTGAAAGGCTGTTGAGTGAATTTCGTCGGTTGAAAAAAATGAAAAGACACATCGTATCGTTTCATTTCGCGCCAAATTGTATAAATAGGCTTTCAGTCGAACACATTTAACACAATTCATCAGATGGATAGACAAATATAATCTCGGGGATAGGGATTTCAAAGCATTTCTAATACTGATTGTAGATGTATTATTTTCTTTCTTTATTTCTTCCCTCTGTTCCATAGACTTAATCGAAGGATCGATATCGATACATGGTGGTTTTCTAGAGAACTTAAACAAAGTTTCGAATCATTTTTTTGGTTTTTGTTGAATAAGGTAATTGATGTTTGTTCAAGTTTTTATTGGAATAACAATTTATATGTTGAAAGATAAATGTTGAGCATTTTTTCAAAGTGAAGTCTTTGTTGAACAAATATTTTACAGATAACTATAAAAGTCATGGGAAACAAAAGTTTGCATAAGAGAAAATATGATCGCACTCGAGATGATACTTGCCAAATCGAACAAAGAAAAGAGCTTTATCGAAGAAAGAAACAAGAACGTGCAAATATTGAAGAAAGAAACGATGATAATGTCAATAGAGATTTTCAACAAGAAGAAGTTCAACCAGGTATGCATGCACATATGATGATCGAGCACACGACACACATTGGGACTGTTTTCAGAAAGTACAGAATTCAAAGTATAGAATTCAAATTTAAAATAAATTTTAAATTTAATATAATTGATTGTAATTACAATTTGATGTTTTTCAAAAAACATAAATAGATTTGTGTCATAATGTCGAAGAAGACGTTGAAACCGAAATTGAAGCAGAAGACGTTGAAACCAAAATTGAAGTAGAAGACGAATCACCTATAGGTATGTACATAAATTTAGATAATACAAGATGAGCACTCAAGTATATACAATTTAGTGAATTTCTGTTCGGATTATGTTTTTTAATATAAACTTTAAATTGAAATATGTAGGAGAATATATCAAAATTGATGATGAAATATTAGAAAATATTGATACTGACAAATTTGGGAAGAAAAAAGGTAAGCATTATATAAGATATCAAACTAAGAATATGTATAATACTTTTTTCAAAGATGAATCAGTAACATTACAAGCTCAACTTTTACTTTGTCTAATGAAATCAAGAAAGTTAAAAGAAGCTACATCATTATTGGGTATTCAAAAGTCGACAAATGATACAAAGGTGACACAAAATGTCTTTAACAATATAGCTAGTGTATTAAAAGCTTTTGGAAAATCTTGAAAAGAAGATGTCTGTGTTGCACGTAGAGCGATACAAACAACAGTTGTTTCATCTAGCAATATAAAAGATCGTTTGACACGACACATGGCAAAAACGATGGGAACGTTAAGAAAAACATTGCACAAACATAGAAAAAATTGTTTCCAAATAGATGTAAATGATGAATTGGCTTGTTGAACAGTGATTTTTAGACAACCCTACAAATATATACTTGTAGAAAATGTTAAAGAATTGGTCTGTAATTGTTGGTTGAAAGAATCTCGTGTTTCACCACATACAAGGGATGTGTTGCGATGAAGAATAGCACGAAATCAATATGAAGAACATCCAAAACATATATTTCCAATGACACAAATATAATTGTTTAATAAATTCAAAGACGAGCACAAAGAAGTTAAAATTTCCATCAATACATTTATACAACAAAAACCATGGTTTGTTAGACCCATCACTGTCCGTGACACATGTTGTTGTCGTTATCATGTGGAGTTTGAGTTGTATTACGACACTTTTGGGGATTTTGGTAAACATTTATGGCCAGGTTCACTTCCTCCTTCCACATTTCGTGTTTTTATATCTGAAATTATATGTGAAAGAGAAGATGATGATTTATTTTACAAAAAAAATGTGTTGATGGAAAGAAATGTGATCGTTGTGGAAATCTAAGTTTCTTTCATTCAAAGTATCATATTGATATGAATGATCGATCATTTTCTAATATAAGAGTGATTTGGAAGAGATATGAATATATGAGCAACACGGCTCCACATTCTTCAAATGTTATTTCCAAA
Source organism: Picea engelmannii (assembly GCA_009831015.1). NCBI lineage: Eukaryota > Viridiplantae > Streptophyta > Pinopsida > Pinales > Pinaceae > Picea > Picea engelmannii. Next base: position 62,157 of record ML784185.1, read on the forward strand.
ATGATTGATTTGAAGGTAGATAAAATCAGTGTGATAGAATTTTTGAAGAAGTTTGAGGAAGAAATCTATAAATACACCACGCATTCACATAGAGCTCGATGGAAAGATCTACAATTCAAACAATCCCGTGAAGTGTTTCCACCAAGGACAATTTTGTCTGTAGTTGATTTTGCAGAGAATTACACATTCATTGCACAAAAAGAAATACAGAGCGAATATTATCATTCTGATCAAGTCACGATATTTGTCCACGTTCTATATAGACATGCTCAACGGAGTCTTCCAAACATAGAAAACACCAATGACAATCGACATGTTATTAAAGAATATCATTTTTATATAAGTGATGATCGAGCAAACGACACACATTATGTACAACATTGTTTTGATAAATTTTATGATTCATTGAAAGAACGCGAAATCAGATTCGATCGACATTGGATATGGTCCGATGGGTGTGCGGGTCAGTTCAAATCTGCACGATCATTCTATTGGTTATGTTGTCTTCATAAAAAATTAAACATTACACATTGTTGGAATTTTTTTGAGACTGGTCATGGAAAAGGAGAGCACGACGATGCAAGGGCATGTATAAAACAAGCACTTCGAAGCTATCAGTTGAACCCTCATGCCAATCGATTTGAATCCGCTAAACAAGTTGTTGAATGGTGCAACATGGCACTAAGCCATGAATATAATCCGTCAAAGGATGTGCGCAGGTGTGTCTATATATAAATGTTACATGTATCTACACAGGATATATAAATTTGAATGTGTTCAAGTTTATATTCAATCTTCAATCATTTTCTTGAGATATTTCAAGTTAACAAGTTCTTGTCTTGTGTAGGTTTTTTTGGTATGTTGGAATCGAAGATGTAAATAGATCAATCAAGTTCTTGTCTTGTGCAAGTTTTTTTGGCATGTTGGAATCAAAGAAGTAAATAGATCAATCCTATATGATGCCAGTACAATACCTGGGACAAGAAAAATACATTCAGTTAAAACAAAACATTTTCAAAATGGGTTTGCATTTGATAGATGAAATGACTCTTGTTTTTGTTCAGTTTGCATAGAGGACACAAAATCCATAGATATTTGTGACAATGAAAATGCAGGATATATTAAATTTTGGAGACATACTGAACTTAATGTAAAAGGGAAAATGCCATTTGCAAGCTCAGAGAAGATGGAATCAAATAAAACTATAGTGTCAGTTGATGGCGATAGAGTTTCTAATCTTGTTAGAGAAGATAAAAATTTTATGTTTAAATGTTTTCAAATAACTTGTAGATGTACTTGTGTGATAATCTAACACGAATAACTTGTTGTCTAATATATCCAATTATTTGCAGGAGATGTTTTTGCCATGGTTGCACCTGTAGACAACACTGAAAACGTGAAATATTATTTGATGTTATGCATGGAACAAAAGATGAGGCTATTAGAATATTTTGATGATAACGGTTTTATATATGAAAGAGGATCCATTGTATTGAAAGGACATTTTTTTCAAGAAACCCATCAAACTGATACTCATGTTCACTTTCAAGACTACCAGTCAGATGTCACAAGTTGTCAATATAGGCATTTGGTATGTGAAGCACACATAAAATTAATAGAAGTTCAATAAAAAATAAAAAAAAGGTTAGAAAATGGAAAATGTCCAAAGTCGATCATGAACGAATAATTGAAGATAGAATACCACTACATTGTTTTTAAACAAACTTGGCACATGTGTACATTCCAAAAATTTTAATTTTTCATTGAAAACACATTTCAGATTTTGATGACTTGTTTTGACTATCTTCAAACATATTTCCAATTATGATATTTATAAAAAAGGTACTATGTATTAAAAACTCACTTGGGAACTGCACCTCAATTAGTACCTAAAAGTATATTGTTAATACTTACAACCTAATTAGTATAGGATTTAGGGAACTACTAATTTGTATGGAAGTGAAAGAACCATTTGGTAACTTATACCCCTATTGATACCCAAAAGTATGTCATTGGAGAATTTCACCCTAACTATGTTCTTGGGATTTAAACAAAAATTAATATAATAACAAGAGAATTTCACCCAAAATTGTGTTCTTGGGATTTAAACAAGAATTAATATAATAACAAGGGAACCACTTGTGGTGAACCCTATTTGAATAAGAGTAAGAGAAGTACTTACAAATTATGACACCCCCATTAATACCCAAAAGTATGTTCTTGGGGAATTCCACTCTAATTAGGATATGAATGAGGGAATCACTTGGAAATTTATGCCCAAGTATGTTATAACCTAAATTTGTATAAGAGTGAAAGAACCAAGAACTGCTTGGGGTGCACCCTAACTTTAATATAGGATAGAGGAGAACTTAATCTTTTAGGGACATGCATTTTATATAACACAAGTTCTTTTTTCAAGTCAAGAAGTGAGGTATCCTTAGGTGCAAGGGATAAAACTAATCCTAACTTAGGCATGCTCACTACTAGGAATATTTACGAGACATCTTTAAGTACCCGATCCGACTAATAGACCCATCATCATATATCCTTCTAAGCATGCCCCCTTCTAACATTTGGATGAGACTAATCTTTTTTAAAGAAAGCATAGTATTAGGGCACCTTTATGATATCAAATTCTCATTCCATCTTGTGATTGGAAATGGCTCACATGTTAAGACAAGTAAAAAATATTTTAATGAAGTTCATTCGATGTGGTTTACTTGCTTTAGAATGTTTGAACCCATTCCCATATATGTATTATGGAGCCGTCCCCTTCAAACCCATAATTTCCAACCATACTCTTTGATTTGCCACATGTTCATAAAGGGGCACACATGTTGAGAAAGCATATACTATTATATGTAGGGTTATTAAGTCACGTTAATTACAAAGGGGCCCCTCTCACATGAAGTCGTAAGACTTCATGTCCAGCTTTCATATGTTCGATGGGTTCGATTTACTTCATGTCCACCTTTTCACATGTTTGATGGGTTCGATTTATTTTTTATTGTAAAAGGTTTCTCTAGAAACTCTCTATTTAAAGAGAAGTTCACTCACTTCTTACGCATGGTTGGATTTGCGAGATTCTAGCAAATTCTAGTGATGGATCACCAAGATACCCACTTTTAACTTCTAAATGGAACTAACCCTTGCTCAAATATGTGCATTACCATGACATCTTTATGATACCCAATTATATTGATAGAACTATTAATGTAACAACTTCTAATATATACGAAGGATTCAATATCAAATTTAACCTCTACATCTAATTAAAAAATAATAATTTAAAGTATTTTTTTTAATTGAATTGTTTTTTGATATAAACATTTTATGTTTCACAATTATTATATATAATTTATTCATAATGTTAATTTATATTTAATTTAGCAAAAAAATTAATATAGATATAATGTTTTATAAATATTGTAAGTGTCATAATTATTTTGTATGATAATAATGTATTTTTAAGGTCATGATATTTGTGTAGGAGATTTTGTTGTTTATAAGATAAGAGATTCTCCCTTAACCATTTGATTGTTATTATTTTATATGATAATAATTTATTTTTAAGGTCATGATATTTGTGTAGGAGATTCTCTTGTTTATAGGATAAGATATTCTTCCTTAACCATTTGATTGTTAAGGTGTATGGAGATATATAACCTTTTTCTTTAGTTTTTACCATGACTTCCAAAGAGAAAACACGAATTTTATATTTACAATATTGCTCTATAAAAAAAACATGAATTTTATATTTACCATATTAATTTATACAGAAATTTAATTTCATGTAGAGTAAAATAAAGTTTATACACAAATTTAATTTCATGTAGTAAAACCAATTATTAATGTTGGAGAGGTATAACATCAAGTAGTAAGATAGTAGTATAGTGATATAAAGAATGAAAATTTGTTAAACACTATTTCCATTGACCCTTACTTTTTTCAATAGTAATTTTTTCTATTTTATTTTAATAATATTGCATTAGGTTCAAGGGTATATAAACCTTTAGTAGTAAGATAGTGGTATAGTGATATAAAGAATGAAAAATTGTTAAACACTATTTCCATTAAACTTTTCTTTTTTCAATAGTAATTTTTTCTATTTTATTTTAATAATATTGTATTAGGTTCAAGGGTATATGAACCTTTAGGTGAATATCTCTTATAGATTTAGCATTTTTTTAATGACTACATGATAAAATTAAAGAAGAGTTGATCATCTTTTTCATTTTAAGATTTTATTTTATTGTCACATCATTTTGAGCATTTTATTTTATCGTTAACTTTATCATTTTTTGTCACTTTGTCACATCATTTTGAACATTTCATTACAAGTTAAATTTGCCACTTTTTGACAATATAATCATTTTTTGACAGTACATAGTGAACATAAAATAAAACATTTAAATTAATACATAGCAAAAAAGTATTTAAGAGTTTGATGCTTAATTTAAAATGCATTATAAAAAAGAGAATACACAAAACATTATTTTATTACTAGTTAATTTTTTCACCTTTTGACAATAGAAACATATTTTTGACAATACACAGTGAACACAAAATTAAACATTTAAATTAATACATAGCAGAAAAGTATTTAAGAGTTTGATGTTTAATTTAAAATGCATTGTAAAAAGGAGAATATATAAAACATTATTTGACAATAGAATCATGTATTTTTCATATTTTTGACAGTACACAGTAAACATAAAATGAAACATTTAAATTAATACATAGCAAAAAAAATTTAAAAATTTGATGCTTAATTTAATGCATTGTAAAAAGTAAACATAAAATGAAACATTTAAATTAATACATGGTAAAAAAATATTTAAAATTTTGATGCTTAATTTAATGCATTGTAAAAATGAGAATATACAAAACATTAGTTCATAAAAAGTTAACTTTGCCACTTTTTTTCCATCAATTATGAGAAATCAAATATGAGACAAAAATTGTTATTTTAAATTCTAAAATTATGAAATATATATATATATATATATTATAATCAAAGTCTGAATAGTAACACTGTAAAATACATAAGTTTCACATCCATTTTAGGATGATAACAAAAACTAAGACATTTAACTATAAAATTCTGGACTCTAAGCCATCGCTTTAAGATAGATCACTTCATACATGAAATTCAAACCTGCAAAAAAACAGATTTCAAAAATTAAAAATTTACAATTCAAACATGCGAAATAATACAGAATTCAAAAATTGTAATTAAAATAAATATAACATACATACCAAAAGAGTTAACTATCATCCTCCAACATACTGTTTCCCACAAAATATATTGTAAACATATTTTCCACTAAATATAATTTAGACATCTGTAAAAATAAAAAAAAACATAATAAAAAAACAAATAACACATATTAGCATATATACTGTAACTAAATATTAAATAAACAATAATTAATGATAATATAACCAACCACAGTTAAACAAATTTAAGATCTGGATACTCTCCAATTAAGAGTACATGATTTAAACAATTTGTAAATCTTATCTAAATATTTAAAAAGAAAAAATATGTTTTTGGTAAAAAAATAATTGAAATAGAGTTATATAATAATCTGAAAATAAATATAGAACTGTGTATGAAGAAAGTTCACAAATCTTCATATTAAGTCATTTTTCCAATAAAATATTTATCTCATTGTGGATAAAGTTTCAAATCCTTCATGTGAAATTTTTCTTGTGGATAAGGTCCCAAATCCTTCAGGTGAAATTCTCCTTGTGGATAAGGTCCCAAATCCTTTAGGTAAAATTCTCATCCCAAGTGATGTTATTGTGTTATTGGTAAAACAAATTGTGAGTTAGAGTTAGATAATAATCTGAAAATAAATATAGAACTGTATATGAAAAAAATTCACAAATCTCCATATTAAGTTATTCTTCCAAAGAAATACTTATATCATTGTGGATAAAGTCCAAAATCCTTCAGAAAATTCTCCTTGTGGATAAAGTCTCAAATCCTTCTATAATTCACATCCCGGGTGTTGTTATTTGATCATATTTACACAACAATAAAATATTAATCTCCTCAGCAGTTAAATACTTCTTTTCTACTTCTGCAGTGGTCATATAATCAAATTCCACGTGCCCTTTCAAATTAAATGACTCATAAATCTCCATATTAAGCAATTCTTCCAAAAAACTACTTATTATCTAAAAACGTTCACAAATCTTCATTTTAAAAGTCATTCTTCCGAAAAATACTTATCTTCTCTTTCTTCGGTAGAATAGATGTTCTCATATAATATTGCATATACATGAAGCAAACACAAATCTGCACATGTATATTAAGTCATTTTTCATAAATCATTTAAATGGGATGTATTCATATTAAATATAATGAAATGTTCTTTGAAATTATGTGAGCTAGCTCACATATACAATATGTGTAAGCTTATTTGTAAATCTAATTGAATGTTGGATTTTGTGATTAGTAACCAATTTTGTTAAGAGTTGACAATACCCTGGGAAGAAGGAAGGAATTCACTTTGTTGTATGTAGAAAACACAAATTTGTCCATACTACATCATTCTTGAACAAGAAAGCAAGGAATGTAATCGAGGAACATTTAGAAACTTTCTCTTTTCTGATGTGGGATAGAATATGTTCTCAAATATTCAAACATATTCAAGTTCAAAATTAGGTCTTCATCATAATCTAACCTTAAATAAGTTTGAATGTATACCATTTAAAACAACGACAAACTTATCTGGGGGTTTTATATATTTCAAAATAATTGATCAAGCATTCAATAGGAAAGGTTAAACTAAAAATTTGAGAATACGAAAATTTGATAAAAATCAAGAACATACATTTATGAATCATCCTAAATGGACACATCCTTCCCTAATCTGGGTTCTTCCTCAATCTCAATCTCTCTTCCGAGCACACTCTCAGGTACTCTCTTCTCCACATTAGCCTATATAACACATTTCAAATTTGAAAATTTAAAAAATTATATTTAAATGATTATAACACATTAAATTTAAATGATTTTAAGACATTAAATGATACCTATGAACTCCCACCTTCTTCAAACTTTCCCAATGAGAATTAAGACATGCCAGCCAAAGTAGTAGGAGATGGAATAGAGAGCTGTGAACAACATAACTAAGAACTAAATTTAGGATTCAATGTGTTCACAATTATACAAAATTATAAATGTTGTTAATCTCTTATTTAAAAGAGTGGAGATTGAACAACTATTAGAAAAAACATACCCGATTCAATCCATCCAAATTCAAACTTGTCGAATTAAGTCCCCCACCGACTGGATATTTGTTTAACATATCTCCAAATTGCAATTAATAGCAAGAAGAACTCGATTATTTCTATGGAGACAAGGATATCTAAATCTAGAACTAAAATTATACTATCATAAAATGTGTCAAAATTTTCCTAAATAGAACACATATCAATCTGCAGTTCGGGTCATCATTCTGAATGACCCTCTTCCAACCATCCCGACAAAATTTTTCATACTCCAAAACTTCTTCTGCTGACATTGCATTTAAGTCTGCATCTGTTTTATCAACAAATGTGGCCCGAGAATTGGCTTCCGCTCCCTGACGCTTCATGCCAACATCAACACCATAAAAAATAGCTTCCAAATTTCCCCCGATTGCAGTCCTAGCCTCTTTACCAACTTCTGATGTAGCCTAGAACTATGAAAGTGATGCAAATGCCCCTGTTGGGCAAGGTACTAAAGGTTGTGGAGGTCTCGGCAATGTTGCACTTTGATATGCCTATCTGTGATCATATGTACGTCATTTACCAGTCCCATAATATTTACATGGTAGACTAGTATAATCATGATGCATGTGCAAGAAAAACTCTGCAAAAAAATGTCTTGCAAAATAGTGTGGAACCTCATCATTCCACGGCAATTTCCCATATGCCGCCAAAAATCTATTATACAGATGTCCGGCAAAGTCAGGGTGCTTAAAATATTGCACCTTCAACATCTTCTCTTTGAGTCCTCTTTAAAATTGAACATGAAAATGGCGTCTTCTTTTGAAACTCTATTTTTTATTATCTCTCATTTATTGGGAAACAATCACCTCTGACTTTCGCCGCCTCATTAGATCAACAAAATTGTCAGTGGTTGGCCCCATCTTTTGATATGCATCCATAAAGTTTTCTAGTGAATGCAAAACAATATGCAAACTTTGTCTGCTCTCTTGAGGGAGTTCCAAGACCACCAAATCATTTTCCAACCTCTTTTTAACACCTGAGCATCGCTCAAGTGTCATTACTTCAGTATTCTCTTCCCAGGGAAGTTCATCACCAACATCTGAAGGATAGGTGGACGATAGCGTGTAATCTTTTTTTTTCTTCATAACGCGGCCTCCTAAATCCATGTTCACCCTCTGCACCGACATTTGAATCTTCGTAACAACCACTCTCATTGTCAACCCTTGCTCTAAATTGATTGCCTACACACACATTTGAAAGTAACTTCAAGATTTAACCTCACATAAATTTAAATACAAAAAAATTCAACAAAAATAAACAAAATTTAAGAAACTTACCAAAAATATTCTCTTGTCCAGAGTTATTCCCTACATTCTCAAGTGTAGGAGTATTGATGCGCAACCTATTTAAGAAGGTTGCATCCATAGCACTAGCTTGAGCAGGTTCTGCAATTGATCTATTTACATACTCGTTTGAAAATCTCCTCTGACGAGATTGTTGTTGCTCACTCAGAGTCTCAATCGAAGAAGGAGTTCTTGTTCTTCCTTCTTGAGAATGCCTAGAGTGTTTGCGAGGAATGTTTGGAGAATCTCGTGTCAACATCACTCCTCAATATCTATCCACAAAGCAGAGTTTATCAATAAAAATCCAAAGATATGTACACAAGTTCAAGCAATTAAAAACGCAAAGACAAATCAAAGTTTTAAACAATCAAGCCACAAAGGTACTTGTTCATTAGAAGGCGCAAAGATTAGACATTCAGCCATGAATCAATCAACTCAAAGATAAGTAAGGGGTCCATAGACAGCATGGCAAATTCTTATCCTTCACTCATCATCCATGCACAGAAAAGCAGGGCATTTGAATCTATAGGTCTTTAAACACCGAAGTGACGACTGTTGATCGGATCCTAGCTAACTGCTCAGGCATAGACTGAAGACTAAAGGGATAAGTGACAGAAGATAAAACCACAAACTTTTCACAATAATCAATAAAACCCACACATAGAAGTCATTAAAATCAGAAGTTGGGTTCGCCAAGGGACTGTCATTCCACTCAGAGGTTTATCATTCACAATCCACATCAAAGAAGAATATGCAAAGACTAAACATTCAGCCATGAATCAATCAACTAAAAGATAAGTAAGGGATAGACAGCAGGACAAATTATTATCCTTCACTCATCATCCATGCACAGAAAAGCAGGACATTTGAATCTATAGGTCTTTAAACACTGAAGTGACGACCGTCGATTCGGCTCCTAGATGACTGCTCAGGCAAGGACTAATGACTAAAGGGATAAGGAAAAGAAGATAAAATGACAATCTTTTCATAATAATCAATAAAACTCACACAAAGAAGTCATTGAAATCAAAAAGTTGGGTTCGCCAAGGGAAATCAATTCAGAAAAACAACAAGCAAGTGGATTCATTAAAAGTTCCCTATGGTTGGATCCACAAAGACCGCATATAATGTAATGCATTAGAATCTCCAAAACAAAGAGTTTAATATTCATAACCTCACACACACATGTTTTAATCACAATGAGGTGAAGGTCTTGCATGAACATGGATTATATGCCATTGCTTTAAACTTCCCATTAGCATTATTTATATGTCATTGAGTTTTTATACTAATTCTTTTATTGTCATGGTAAATGGGATGGGATTGAGGGTTGTTTGAATTCCTAATATAAATTAAGATGAGGTGGAACAAATGTAATATTTGTGATAATGTTATATTATATAACATATGAACTGTGCAAATGCTATGTTATATATTTGTATCACTTGAGAGATTTAAGGACAAATTGTTGGATAGTTGTGGATATAGTTGAACTAAATACATAACTGTGAAATATTTAATGGTCACCTAAAGTTACATAAAGGGACCTAATTTTACTATAAACTAAGGGATTTCCACTAAGGGATACATAAAGGGACCTAATTTTACTATCAACCAAGGGATTTCCACTAAAAGATTTCCACTAAGGGATTTATACCTAATTGTTACATAAATGAACCATATTTCCACTAAGGGATTTCTTAACTATAAACTCCCAACTCCCTTGTTTGGTATAGTTTTGAGTTTTTTTTGTTGTTGATTATTAAACCTAACATCATATCCCTCCATGTCCAAAACCTATTTTTACCTTGAAAACAATTGTAAATCGTATGAATTTTGGCTAAATCATTTGAGAATGGAGAAGGAGATCACTCTACAAAACATTGATATATCATTAAAAATACTATTAAATCGAAATTCAATGAAATATCAATACTTATGAAGAGTTTTTGTTAACTAGAAGGTAGGGATAAAATGTTATTTCTAACATAAAAATTCCCATATGATATGGGTTTTCATTAGAAAATGTTTCTACTATGAGTGGATATATCACTAGTGTTAGGTCACATGGCCCTCATAACATTATGATTCATTGTTTCCTCACATAGTTCCTACCATGTTTAAATTATGCCTACATATCCAACACAAATCCAATAAGTTGTCAATTTGAAGTTATATTATATGAATATAAATATCATCAGTAAGATAAGCATTCAATAACTTTGGTCAATATGTCTGAAGTAATAAATGAGTATAATAATTAGTTCCCATCTACGACTCTTTTATTTCTATGAATTAGACTTTATCATCCAAAATGAAGTATTCATTATAACTATTCATTTATTCAAACGGCCTCTACAATTGGAAAAGACCACCAAAGTGGAAGACTTTGGAAAAGACCACCAAAGTGGGAGACTGGTTGTTTATATTTGATAACAAAATGAATTCTACCTTTTTGCAAGATTGCTTTCAGCTCTTTTCCTTTTCATTTAAAGAGCAACAATGCCACAGTACTAGTAAATTACACCAACACAGAAAATTTTGTAAATATCAACATCCCTAATATATATATATATATATATATATATATATATATACTACCAAAGATCTCAAATGATGAATAAATCCAAGGGATATAGGAAAGTGTCATAAGGTATCTACAAAACTAGTAAAAATAGAGCTTCAAATGGAACTTTATGCGTTACTAGTCAATGGAATGGACATGTTATTATGTGTTGAATGGTTAATGTGCCAAAAATATTCAAAATAGATTCTTGAAATGTATATGGAAAGGTGAAACTTATAAACTATATGGATTTTAAACATTAACTAACAAAATAATTACTTCACAGTGAAATAAAAATAGTAGAACAATGACCAAACTATCATGGTTTTCCTCTAGAGAGGAAGAGCGGCGAGTGGACGGAGTTGGGGGTATAGAGAGAGAGAGAGAGAGAGATTCTCTCTTGGTTACCAACAGATTTCCACTAGGTTAACAATTGAATACGTTTGGTAGGTTACCAACCAAAATTTTGGTTAGAGGTTACACACACAGATATGTGCTAGAATGAAATTGTTGTTACCTTTCCATCCCCAATAAAAAATTAACTCATGAAGAGTCCTAATCAATAGTCTTCTCATGAAAAGAAAACATGTCAAAAGTGCAGTTTGGTCCTAGGTGGGGTAGATACAAAATTGTCCTCTCTAACACTTGAGCTAGACCCAATTAACATATCCAATTACAAGTCAAAACTTATTACTTGACTCAACCTTTGACTTGTATTTTGAAAAGTCATTTATTTTGTAAAACAGTTTTCATTATCAATTACTAATCTTTATTGAAATATATCTTTGTAAATTTTGATATACAAGTATATTTTCTCCACAAGTGCATGATGGAAACACAGATATGTGGAGATCAATCATGATATTAAAGGAATTTGAGTAGACAAATTAATCATTTCCTAGGAATCATAAGGAATCGTGTAAGAAGTCAAATAGTCAATTAGGTCAGAGTGTGACTAAGTACTAAGTTTTGTTGGGAAGTTCCACTAGGAGAGAACAGACCTAATATGGAAGTGATAGATTTACTGAACTATGCATAATTTAGTCAATTAGGTCAAAGTGCGACTAAGTACTAAGTTTTGTTGGGAAGTTACACTAGGAGAGAACTAACCTAATATGGAAGTGAAAGATTTATTGAACTATGCATAATTGACTTGAAGATCACATTGATGGACAATTAATGAAAATAATGGATGCATGTTTCTAGAACATGTCAACAAAAACCTAAAAGGTTCTAAGAATGTTTATTGGTCAATTCTTTGTGTAGTATGGTCTATGAGTAGTTGAATGATTGAGGACTAAGTTGATTGGGGTTCTTCGTAGAATAGCACTCAACGTTACCATGGAATAGATCAATCCTAATGGTTTCTTTGAGGGTGCATATATTAACCTCAATGAGTTGACAAAATGTGCAAGGGATTACAAGATCAAAAACAACATGTGTATGGTGCATCAACAATAACTATTGAACCAATTCATTGTCACTAGGAAGTGGGCATCAAATGACATGTAGAAGTTGAATTGATTGTTCAAGTGGCATGTAAACAAGAGGAACAATTGTAACTATCTTATAGAGATGGGCCATAAGAATATGAATTGCTAGAGATTGAAAGAGGGAGGTAGAAGTTTAAAGATTACAATTGAGAAATGATGCAATTATAGGTGATTTGAGTGTTGAGATGGTATGTGACATGGGACAATTATAGTCATATAAGGTGGCAATTCATGTTGATTGAGAGTAATCATGACAATAATTTCAAATGTAAGTGCATCATAACCTATTGTAAACATAGTAATGTGAGTTTTAATGGGATATATATTAAAAAGAAGATGATTTTAAGTGATTCTTAATTGTCACAAAATTTATGGTGGTAATGAAGCCTATTTCTACAAATAGTAATGTGAGTTTTAATGACATATATATTTCAAAGAAAATACAATTGAATGAGTCTTTTAATTGTCACAAAATTAATGGTTATAAAGGGTAATGTCTATAGATATCCACACTCCCCTCGTGTTGTGGGAGGGTCATGCTATCCACACTCCCTATATGTGTTATGACTAATACTAGTTGTCTACTAGAGATATTAGGTCGAAAGGTTTGAAGATTTCGCATTTGGATTATCTCTAGAGTTAGTTCAATATTGTCAAACTCCAACATATTTCAACAAAGGAAGGGATGGGAGATGCGAGATGGAATTAAGGGTTTAAAGGGAGCCCGATGATTTACTTTATTTATTTGTTTGCATTATTAGTTGTTAACATTTTAAAAATTACATTAGGAACATGGCTTGTTATTATCGTCTACATGTATGAGATATGTGTGTGCTAGCTATGCCTAAATATCCAACACACATAAAATATTATGGTTCAATAAACACATTAGTTACTAATGTCTCTAGGTTATTAATGAATTAATTAATAAGTTGTCAATTTGAAGTTATATTATATGAATATAAATATCATCAATAAGATAATAATTAGTTACATCTTTAAATATTAAATGAAGATATAATAATTAGTTCCCATCTAAGACTCTTTTATTTCTATATTAGACTTTATTATCCAAAATGAATTATTCATTATAATTATTCATTTAGTCAAAGGGTCACTACAATTGGAAGGGGAAATAATGGTTGAGATAAGTCTAGACAACCTCATTATATAATTAGAATCAAAGAGTTCTAAAACCACTAGATACAAATAATGTGGTTGACCAAGAAACATTGCCATGGTTTAATCCTTGTGGTGTACCACATGACCAATACACTTGTTTAGTTGCCAAAGAGGCTTTCCAACAAGCAATGTTAAGCTAATATTGATCAACCAAATCTTAGAAGTTGCCCTGAATGCACAAACCCCTAAATGTCCTCACCCACTAACCTTGAGGCTAACACATAGTCATGGTGGTCTCTCACAACACTTTAGTGGTTATGGAAATTTGAAAAAATAAGGTTCATTTAAGTTGGAGGGATGATATGGGAACTTGCACAGTGAATTTAAATATGGTTTAAAAAGATGAAATATAGATATTTGAATGGTGTTCATATTACACTCTTGGGCCAAAGATGTGCTTTCATGGCTTCTTAGGTGTTTTTGCACCATGTGCAAGTTTTATAATCCCTAAAAGCAATTTTTATGCCCCGATTCATTCATTTTTTCATTCTAACATCACTAGGGTCACAATAAATTACATCCCTCACACATAATTCCTTCTAATGGAACTCATATGACCCCTATAGATCACTAATTCCATTTACAAGAAATGTGTGGTGCTAGAATCTATGCATGGTCCATGATCTTTAGAAGTATATTTTAGGCTATAAGACATTGGCTTTTTTCCTTTGAATATTTGTAGGGCCCCAAGAGCCTATTTTAGTATGCAAAAACTCATAATGGAAAAAGAATGTCATTAGGGGTTAATACATAATGACATAGCTAATATAATTCCTCACACCTAACCCTTATAATTTTCCTATACAGCCTAACCCGAAGTACTTATAAGCTCTATGAGCTTAACCCCTATAATCATAAAACATAACCCTTATCACATATAACCCTATAGTCCTATGTCCCTATCACTCACAAGCACTAAACTTTAAAACTCCTTACTCCTATAGCACCTTAATATTATAAACCATATATCCCCTAACTCATATACCTCAAATAATAACCTATAATCTTTAAAACCCTTGCATATATAATTTATAAACCTTAACAATTGACCCATATAATATTCGACAATCTAACTCCTAATATTATCCCTAACCCCTATAATCCTGAACCACTCATCCATAACCGCATTTGGCACATTACGATTAACCTCTATAATCCCTTATTATATAACATTATAACCCTTAACACCTATGATCCCTCACACCTAAAACCTATTATCTAATACATATATATTTTATCATCATCAACCACAATGGCCCTTAATATACACAATAGACATTATAACACCTAATGCCTATAATTCCTAACACTTATCATCTCTTAAACTCTATGGTCCTTGTAACTAATAAGACCCATAACCCTTAACACGCATAACCCCCATCTTATATATGGCATAACACATATAAATACTAACTCTCATATCCCTTAATCCCTATAACACCTAATCCCTTTAATTCATTTAACCCCTATCTCATATAATAACTAATACTTTACCTCAAAATTCTATAACCCA